>JAJOOR010020250.1:0-20082 GCA_036250505.1 Solanum acaule | reverse complement strand
CCCCCCCCCCCTTTAATTACTTGTTTCTGGAAGTAATTTGACTACACTAATATAATTGTTGGTTAAAGTAGAGTCTAAACCATTTTCCTCGTGGGATCGACCCCGACCTACACGTTGGGTTCTTTACTTGATAACGATCGCTTATGCTTCTTTAGGGAGGTGTAATTTAAGCGTATCAAATTTTGGTGCCGCTGTCGGGGAAATTGG
This sequence comes from Solanum acaule, assembly GCA_036250505.1. Classification (NCBI taxonomy): domain Eukaryota; kingdom Viridiplantae; phylum Streptophyta; class Magnoliopsida; order Solanales; family Solanaceae; genus Solanum; species Solanum acaule. The sequence goes on along the minus strand of JAJOOR010020250.1, from coordinate 19,875 downwards.
CTTTTAGATTTATTTTAACTACATTATTGAACTTTAGTCAAATATTTCCTAATTTTACTTTTTTTTTTGTTTTTGTCTCTCTTAGGTTCTAACTCTAGTGTATGCCAAGTACACGGAGTCAGGGTGAACCACTTAGTCCTTACGATCCAAAGTTGAATCGAACTTTGTGAAGAATGAACAATCAAGGAGTTCAAGTTAATCCTATTGGAGGCAATCTAGGTGATGAAGTTGAGTTGCAACCTCTGAGGGTAGTTGGTGGGGACAACCAGGTTCCAGCTGAAAATCAATTGGGAGATGCATTGAGGGTGTAGGATCCACCTGGCCCATGACTGCATGACAACTATAGGGGTAACGTCAATATTGCTGACTCAGATGGACCTCTTGTCCTACCCCCTTTGCCTCCAGGACACACATTTGTAGTAACCAGTAGCTTGATGCAGATGCTTACAGCGAGGGGCTTGTTCTCGGGGTTGCCATCAGAGGACCCACATGATCACATAGCTAAGCTAAGGGTGGTTTGCAAGAGCTGTGCAGGTCGACCAGACTTGGATATGGATGTCATCAGATTACGAGTGTTCCCTCTATTACTGACAGGCGATGCTGATGTATGGTTCACTAAGCTTCCTTATAACTCAATCTATACATGGGATCAACTGAGGGATGTGTTCTTAGCAAGATATTATCCAGTGTCCAAGAAGCTCAATCACAAAGATAGGGTCAACAATTTTGTGGCATTACCTGGAGATTCTGTGAGTAGCTCTTGGGACAGATTCACTGCGTTTGTAAGAGGTGTTCTGAATCACCGCATTAATGATGAGTAGCTGAAGGAATATTTCTATCGAGGTCAGGATGACAACAATAAAGTAGTGCTTGATACTGTAGCTGGAGGATCATATGGTGAGTGCACATACGCGCAGATTGCAGAAAAGATGGAGAAGATCTCTCGCAACAATAAAGCACGGAGCACTAAGAGGTCGGATACTGGGAGAAACACATTTGCCGCTCATACTACAAACAACCAATCTGAGATTCGTGAGGAGATGGCTCAAATGAGGATCGAGTTGGGGTTGGTATTGAAGCATGTAAGCGGAAGTGCAGAAAAGGTAAATGATGTGAACTACTTGACTAGAACTCCACCACCAATTGAAGAATGTTACTATGAAGAGGATGTTTATTCAGTGAATGATCAAACGGGGGGTTTCCGACCAAACGCCCAAGGATCCAACACGGACAATTGGCACCAAGGTCAAGGAAACCAAGGTCGGAACTATGGCAATTACAACCGAGAGGGTCAATATGTCAGGGATGGGAACTTCAATCATGACAACAACTACAACCGAAACAACTATGGAAACAGAAACGATCGGATTGGACCTTATGTTCCTCCTCAAAATCAGGAATTCGGTACTAGGGAAGCTGGAGGCAATATGCGCGTATTGAAGATATGATGCAGAAGATGATGAGAAGGTTTGATGCAACTGGTAAGAATGTGAATGAGATGAGAAATGACTTGTCTAGTATTGGTCAAAAGGTTGATGCCCATCCAGTGTCAATAAAGCATCTAGAGCAGCAGATAACTCAGTTGTCTACTACAGTGAACCCACGTTAACCTGGCACTCTTCCTAGCAACACCATCCAGAATCCAAAGAATGATGGTCATTGTATGGCAGTCATTACTTGAGGGAGTAAGCAAACCATTGATCCACTTATGCCGTCTGTGGTAGATATTGAGATTAGAAAACAAGATGATGTGGTAGAGGTTAGAGAAGAGTCTGAGAATGTGACAGAGAAAGAAGCGGAAATATCTCAGAAAGTGGTTCCCATACCTAGACCTCCACCACCTTTTCCATAAAGGTTAGTGAAGAAGACTGAAGATGGCAAATATTGCAAGTTTATTACTATGCTGAAGCATCTTTCCATCAACGTTCCGTTGATAAAAGCCTTGGAGCAAATGTCAAGTATGCAAAGTTTATGAAAGATATGGTGACAAAGAAAAGGTCTGTGAGTATTGAAGATGATGATAAAATGCAGCATTGTAGCGCTATTGCTACAAGGTCTCTTGTGCAGAAGAAGGAAGATCCTGGTGCTTTCATGATTCCATGTACTATAGGGTTGTTACACTTTGCTAAGGCATTGTGTGATCTTGGTGCTAGCATCAACCTCATGCCATTGTCGATTTATAAGAAGTTGGGTCTAGGGGATCCTAAGCCTACTATGATGCGGTTACTTATGGCCGATCGAATCGTGAAAAGGCCCATTGGTGTACTCCATGATATGCTAGTGAAAGTGGAGTCGTTCATCTTTCCGGCGGATTTTGTGATTCTTGACTGTGAGGTTGATTTTGATGTTCCCATCATCCTTGGGAGACCATTCCTTGCCACAGGTCGTATATTGGTTAATATGGAGAAGGGACAGATGAAGTTCAGACTGAACAATGGAAAAGCAACTTTCAATAGTTGTAGGTCCATGAAGCAGAGTGGTGAGCTCCAAACGGTATCTGCTATAACTTACAGAGTTGACAGTGGAACAGAAGTGCAAATTAAAGAGCGACTCAGTGTTGAGGCACTAGCAGCAGCTATCATGAATTTTGATAGTGATGGTATTGAAGAGTACGCTGAGTTGGTAGTTGCACTCGATAGGTGTGAATATCGGTCAAAACAAAAGAAGTATGAGTTAGACATGAAGAATCGTGAGTCTCCACCAGCGAGACCATCTATTGTGAAGGCACCAAAATTGGAGCTTAATGCTCTACCACCACATTTGAGGTATGTATTCTTGGGCAGAGATAACACTTTGCCGGTCATCATTGCGGCAGATCTAAATGTGAGACAAGTAGAGTGCTTGGTGACTGTGTTAAAGAGGTTCAAGCGAGCTATTGGGTGGACTATTGCGGATATTATTGGGATTCCTCCCGGTATTTGTTCCCATAAAATCCAACTCATGCCAGATCACAAACCTAGAATTGAGCACCAAAGAAGATTAAATCCACCTATGCAAGAAGTAGTTAAAAAGGAGATCATCAAGTGGTTGGATGCTGGAGTTATCTATCCCATTGCAGATAGTAGTTGGATATGCCCTGTTCAATGTGTGCCCAAGAAAGGTGGGATTACTGTGGTTCTTAATGAGAGAAACGAGCTTGTTCCTATGCGGCCCGTGACTGGATGGAGAGTCTGCATGGACTACCGGAAGCTAAATGCTTGGACAGAAAAAGACCATTTCCCTACGCCATTCATGGATCAGATATTGGATAGACTTGCTGGTAAGGGTTGGTATTGTTTTCTTGATGGTTATTCGGGCTACAATCATATTTCTATAGCTCCGGAGGACCAAGAAAAGACCACATTCACTTGCCCTTATGGTACTTTTGCCTTCAAACGGATGCCCTTTAGGTTGTGTAATGCTCCGGTGACCTTCCAGCGTTGTATGATGTCGATATTCTCTGATATGGTAGAGGATACTATTGAGGTATTTATGGATGATTTCTCTGTGGTAGGTGACTCTTTTGATCGATGTCTGAATCATTTGGCTGAGGTACTTAAAAGGTGTGAAGATTGCAATCTGGTGCTGAATTGGGAGAAGTGCCACTTTATGGTGAAAGAAGGGATAGTTCTAGGTCATCGAATTTCTGAGAAGGGCATTGACGTAGATAAAGCGAAAGTTGAGGTAAAAGAAAAACTTCCCCCACTTATCTCTGTAAAAGGTGTTAGGAGTTTTTTGGGCATGTAGGTTTTTATAGGAGATTCATCAAAGATTTCTCCAAAATTGCACATCCTTTGTGCAAACTGCACAAGAAGGAGTGTAAGTTCTATTTTGTTGAAGCTTGTCTTAGAGCATTTGGAGAGTTGAAGGAGAAGTTAGTTACTGCACCTATCATTACTTCACCGGATTGGGGACAACCGTTTGAGGTAATGTGTGATGCAAGTGGCGTGGAGCTTGGTGTGGTATTGGGACAGAGGCGAGAGAAAATTCTCCACCCTATCTACTATGCTAGCAAGGCTCTAACTGTGGCCCAGAAGAATTATATTGTGACTGAACAAGAGCTTCTTGCGGTGGATTTTGCATTTGAGAAATTTTGATCCTACTTGCTTGGTACCAAGGTCATAGTGCATACTGACCATTCTGCATTGAGATATTTGATGGCAAAGAAGGATGCAAAGCCGAGGTTGATTAGATGGGTATTGTTGCTGCAAGAGTTTGATTTTGTGGTAAAAGATAGAAAGGGGACCGAAAATCAAGTTGCCGATCACTTGTCCAGATTAGAGGAAGAGGCTATGCTAAAGCTTGGTGATAGGGCTGAAATTAATTATGCTTTTCCAAATGAATAGGTATTGGCTGCTTCTCATGATCTGATTCCATGGTTCGCAGACTTTGCTAATTATTTGGCAAGCAATAATGTGCCCCCAGATTTGTCTTTTCACCAAAGGAAAAAGTTTATGCATGATGTGAAGAAATTCTTTTTAGGATGAGCCTTACTTGTATCGTAGTTGTTCTGATGGGATTATTCGTCGTTGTGTGCCCGAGATTGAGATGTTGAGTGTACTTGAAGCATGTCATTCATTGCCTGTTGGTGGGCATCATAGTGGTATTCGAACTGCATATAAATTTTTGCGGAGTGGGTACTAATGGCCTACTATCCACCAAGATGCTCATGATTTCGCCAAGTCTTGTGATCTTTGCCAAAGAGAAGGAGGGATTTCAAAGAGGCAAGAGCTTCCTATGAATCTTATATTGGTGATAGAGTTGTTTGATGTATGGGGCATTGATTTTATGGGTCAATTTGTGAGTTCACATGGGATGAAGTATATTCTTGTTGCGGTTGATTATGTATCGAAGTGGGTGGAAGCAGTTGCGCTCCCCAACAATGAAGGTAAAAGCGTCGCCGCATTCTTGAAAAAGAATATCTTCTCCAGATTTGGTACATCGAGGGCGATTATCAGCGATGGAGGTTCCCACTTTTGTAATAAGTTGTTCAAGGCGCTACTTGAGAAATATGGTGTCCACCACAATGTAGCCACTCCTCACCATCCGTAGACTAGTGGGCAAGTTGAAGTGTTCAACAGAGAGATCAAACAGATTTTGGCGAAGATTGTGAATGCTAATAGAATGGATTGGTCAAGGAAGCTTGATGATGCTCTATGGGCCTATCACACTGCATACAAGACTCCCATAGGTATGTCTCCTTACCAACTTGTATATGGGAAATCTTGCCATTTACCGGTAGAGCTAGAGCATAAGGCTTTGTAGGCGATGAAGAAGCTAAATTTGGATTGGGGCGCCACATCTAATCAAAGAATGAATGACTTGAATATGCTTAATGAGTTTCGCCTCAAAGCTTATGAAAGTTCAACCTTGTACAAAGAGAAGATGAAGAGGTATCATGATCAAAGAATTGAAAAGCGAGAATTTGTTGTGGGTGATCTTGTGCTTCTATTCAACTCTAGGTTGCACTTGTTTTTGGGCAAACTCAAATCCAAATGGACCGGGCCATTTTTGCTCACAAGAGTGCTCCCCCATGGAGCGGTTGAGCTTGAGAACAGTGAAGGAACAAGGTTCATGGTTAACGGGCAAAGGATCAAGATCTATTGGGAAACGTAGAAAGTGTGCAAGAAGTTGTGGAGGCCTATCATCTTGATGAAGTCTGAGTAATCAAGAGGCATGCATCGTGCCGCGACGTTAAATCAAATGCTACTTGGGAGGCAACCCAAAATGTACAATCTAGCCAACGATAGGTTTTTGTCTTCCATCTAGCAATTTTCTGTGTTTAGTTGATTCTCTATATTAATTTAGATAGGTGTTTTAGTTTTTTTTTTAGTGTTGGCTAGAATTAGCATAGGGTCCGTGTCTAAAAAGTGTCCAAAAAATGTAAAAAGAATAGCCTAATGGTTGCTACATGTGCAGGTACGCTATGAAAAATCTGTAGAAAATGGTCTGGTGCAGAGGTCTACGAACCCCATGGACGGTCCGTCGATCCATCCACGGACCGTGAATGGTGTTCATAGATCCTAGGTAAGTCCCTACACTTTTCCAAGTGTAAATGTGATCTACGATCCCAATCTACAGACCGTAGACAGGGTCTCGTGGGTCCAAAACCCTAATACTGCCTGACCCGACCCGGAACCCTCCTATTTAAAATCTCTTAATTTTAAATCATTCCACTTCCCTCCATTTACTCCCAAACCGTTTCCTAACGTCCCAAACTCCTTAAATCACTCCATAATCACTCTATCACTCCCCAATTAATCTTCCCTTTTTCTTCCCCAAAATCCTAAATTCCCTTTCCCCTCCAAAACTCCACTCATCCCCAAAAACTCCTCACAAGGTCCGGTGTACGGGTTCGATGCAACTAGGTGATTAGTGTGGTATTGCAAAGCTTAGTGTCATCACATAATCACACCACTCCTCGTTGCTTGTAAGGTAATAGACTTTCTCCCTCACTTTGAATTTCGGTTCATAGATTGCTTATAGAAAGTCGGGAGTTGGCAACTGACCTTGGGTATGTGTTCTTTCAATTGAAATACAAACACCCTTTGGGATGATGATAGTTATTGTGTGTCGTAAATATTGTTTTAGATGTGTTTGATGCTAGTCTATATGTAAGTTTTGACTTAGGGTTCCGAATCTTGTATAAAATAACTATCAAATTGAGTGATGGGAACACTTAGAATGAGGAACTAGCATGATTTAATGTTGAAATGCATGGTTAGACTAGGATGCTGTTGAAAATGGTCAAATATGTGGGCTTGAAATTAAAGCATATTTGAAACCTGGCACAGATCTCATCCATGAAACCCCGTCTACAGACCGTAGATCAATCTACGAACCGTAGATCTGGTCCGTGGTTGGATGCACTTGTAATTTTCACAAGTGTAAAACCACGGAGGTGGTCTACGGTCTGTAGATCAATCTACGGACCGTTCTGCACTTCTGTGGTTTCCATCTACGACTAACATAGTTGGTCCTCTGATTCACGGAAGGGTTCCACGGACCGCAGATCAGTCTACGGACCGTAGGTACCCACCGTAGATGACCATTGTAGCCATTGTTTGAATTTTTTTTGTTCGTTTTTTGTTTGTCCTTAGTTCTAAAATCTTTTCGAGTGTGTTACGAGTTAGTTTTGGTACTAATAACTCTTCCACAGGTACTATGGCACCCAAGAAGCTAGTCACCTATACCAAACAGGGCAAGTCAAAATATGTTACCCCTAGCTTCAGGTTAATCGACGAAGATAACGATGTGGAGACGGATCCAACATAAATTCCTCCCAACACAAAGACCTCTCCCGCTGCACCCCGAGTCACCAGAAGCACCCCTTGGTAGGTGATTCCCGACGTAGTCACTGTCTCCCAGTTTGATGAGGAGCACACACTGATCGGGTCACCAATTGGGATGCCTCCAGTTCAGAGAATGGGTCTACGTCTGGCTCCGAGTCTGCCCATGCTTCGGGCTCAGAGTCTAGCCATGCTTTAGGCTCCAAATCTGCCCATGCTTCAGGGTCCATTACCAAGTCAGCCACAGGGTCCGGCCAAAACGAACAAGCAACCTCGTCTGATGAGGCCACTAGCTCAGATTCAGTACCAGCACCAAGGAATGAGGACCCTACTCCAATGGTCAGCGAGCCAAATAGATGGTGTGTTGAGGGCCAATGGCAAATTTATCGGGATGCCAAAATGAAAAACGACAAAGAGAAGATAGCCTGACTTATTACAGAGCAGCGCAGAGTCCTCACGGGGAGCTTGCACATTGTGCCAAACATCCATCAGCTTTTTAAACTTCACAAGTGTGACTGGATGGCTCGAGACCCAAGGACTTATAGCAAGGGGATTGTGCGGAAGTTCTACGCCTCCTATGCTGCCATTCTCAAAGGTTCGATCTCCAATGCCCAGGACCCTCTCATTTCCACTATGGTCCGAGGCTGTCCGATGGACATATCACATGCCACCATCAGCTACTTTCTCTATGGTCCTACCACGGGTCACTCTAGGTCACTAAACACAGCGGAGTTTGATTACATATGGGACATCGTGCGGAGCGGTGCTTTCTAGAGGAATGCTGAGCAACGAGAGGTTGTTATACTATGGTTGGCTAAATACATTGTTGCAGATGGCGAGCGTACGGAGTGGGTTGCCACACCACGGTTGGGTATCCGAAAGGCCACATTAAATTTTGTGGCCAAGTTCTTCTGGTTGTTGGTGCGTAACAGGGTGTTGCCTACAAAAGCTAACAACCAACTCACATGGGACAGAGCGGTCATGGTTGTAGCATTAGTAGCAGGATTGGAGATTGACTTTGCCCGCATGATGCTGGCAGAGATTCACGAGAGGGCATTCAAGACGTCCACTACTTACCCCTTTCCATGTTTGATTTTCCAATTGTGCAGGGACTCTAGAGTGCCGATCTGGCATTGTAATAGGTTGATCCACCCTACTGGGACTTTGGATATAGGCCTCATTTGAGATGGGGCAAATGTGACGGCACCTCGCAGAGAGCCCCAGGTTGAGGTACCTCCCTTGGGCATAGAACTTGCAAACACGGTGGGGTAAACACAGGGCAGTGACCACATTATACCAGAGCACACCGATACTGTCCCGGCTGCCTCTTCCCAGGCTGCTAGTAGGGCTCCTAGCTCATCCAGGTCCACACCACCGTCAAGAGTTGTTGTTGTCCCGTTGGCCAGAGTACAGAAATTAAAGGCTCAGATAGCTACACTGTTGCATCACATCCAACCTTGGATACAAAAGTCAATATCCAAGTCCGAGGCCAGAATGGAGAGAATGATGGAAGGCATGATGGACCGGAAGGTCCAGGCCGTAAATAAGCATCTCGATGCCTTTGAATTGAGAGTCCCCAAGCGACCAGCCATGGCCATAGATCTATCCTCTTTTCAGACCGAGTTTGCCAGTCTCCTGGCCGACATTGATGCCATTCTTGCCACCCCTACAGTTGAGCCTCATGTTGCACCTACTATGTTGGCCGATGATACGGTGTTGGATGCTTTATTCAGTGGGACCGCTGAGGAGGGGCCTGAGCCTACACATACCAAAGGTAAGAGGCACCGTTCTAGTCTCACTGAGGAGGAAAAAGCCCAAAAGAGACAGCGTAGGCAGGAGAAGGAGGCTACGAAGGCTTCGATTTTAGATGAAGAGTTGCGCCAACAAAGGGTGTGTGAGAGTGTTGCAGGGGCATCGAGTTCTGCCCCAGTTGTAGAGATCCCGCCTGTTGTGAGGGACGGTGTGAGTACCACTGATGGTGCGGTGAGAATATTAGAAAGCACTACTGAGGGTGTTATGATGGATGATATGGGCACTACTGAGGGTGACCCAACTAGTGTTCCAGTAGGCTCCGGGAAACCGGACCCACCCGTTTGTTGATGAGTCTTCGGCGCTATGCGCCACAGGTTTGCTTCACCCAATCCATTATCTTTTACTCTTTTTGTATGCATTGGGGACAATCGCATCTCTTTTTGTTAGGGTGGGGTAAATGGATTATGAGTGATAGGGTAAAGTCTGAGTAACCCAACTCATAAATCCTCTCTTAGGATTTTCTTGCCTGTGTTATTTTTCCCTAAGAGACTGCTTAATTTATGTTGAACCGGCATGTGTTAGGATCGTATGTGTAGAAGCATGAAAAAGAATGAAGCATGATGGCTAATGAAAAGTGATACCCATCCAAATTTTGTGATGTGTGCTAGAATTTGTAGGCTAAGATAAGTTGAACATGTTGGCTCTAAGTATGACATTAATATGAATCAACTTGATGGCATGACTTAAGCTAAACCTTTAACCGGGTAATCTGATAATTTGATAATGAAACTATGTGCCAAGAGTGTGTGAGAATAGTTGATTGTTCAAACAGTTTTTGTGTCAATCTAGAACTTGCCCGATTAGTCCTGCTAAGACAATCTACTCTAGAGGCTAGGAAGTGATCGTAGGCCCTTGTTCTGATAAGTCCACAAATTGCCTAAAAGAAGAATCCAACCAAATGAAATAAATGCTCCCTTTGATCTAAATTCTTTGAGCCTAACTTAGACCATTTCTTTCTAAACCCCTAACTCACCTCCCCAGAATCTACTATGTTGGCCCCGGTCCCTCCTTGGACATGTGCACCTCGACTTGGGTCAAAAGCATAAGTTGAGGGTGTCTAATGTAAAAAGTAACTTCAATCTTGGACCTGATCCGACATCAGGTATTGTGCACCTCAACCAATGGAAAATCCATAAGTTGAGGGTGGCTATGAACGAGGAAACTGAAAGAGAAATGGGTATGAAAAGAGTTTGATGTTGAAAAATGAGAAAAAGAAAAAAGAGGAAAGGATGTGACTTGTTGAAAGCTAAAGAAAAGAATAAAACGCAAGAAAAAGATGAAAGTGAAAATAAAGAGCTACAAAGTCTAAAGTCACATCCATGGTTGAAGAAAATCAAGGGAAAGAAGGTAAAACGGTAGGATGTCAAAAATAGGGCAAAAAGAGGTTGAAAGCCTAGTGTAATGTTAAGGAGGGCAGAAAGTCACCAAGAAGTACACAAATGTACCACACCTGACCCTGAGCCTACGTTACAAGCCGAGAAAGTCCTATAGTGATCCTAGAGTCTAGTTTGGAGATTCTAAGCAGTGAAAATAAGGGCAAGCTTATGGTATTGAGCACTTACTGTACTTGAAGTTACTTCTGAGTGTGAGTGTTGAATGAATCCTTGTACTCAAATTTATATTCATAGTGTGAAAAAGGAATTTCGTTTGAAGTAAGGGCACTAATTACAGTGTCGGAAAGTTAGTACCTTGGCGATAGTGAAACAGTGTATGTTGTGTGTTGGTTGGTCGATCTTTGTCATATTTTGATCCGCATGAATTAGCTTGTCGAGTCTAAGAGAAAAGATTTTGTACCCTAAAGGAGAGTTAGGGTAGAGAGCCATGTGATTGCTTGTGCTTGAAATGCTTGCTTCTTTACAAGTGTTGTTTAGAGTCTTAGTGCGTCGCTTAAGGACAAACAACGAATTTAAGTTGAGGGTGTTGATATACCGTGAGTTTACGGTATTTTTAATACATTTCACTTACAAGTTGTGTGTGTCTAGGGCCTGTTTATATTGGTTTTTATGTGTTTTTATCATGTTTTGCAGGAAAGTTGTTTAGGGGCGGAAGTAAAGAGACAACTGAAAGAAATACAGAAAAGGGCATCTACGGAGGTGATCTACGGACCGTAGGTCCATTGACGCTCCGTAGATGGTGAACGTAGATCAGCAGGCAAGGCATGAAAGGCAAATCAGGGAAATCTGACCAAGTGTGGAACCACGGTGGCCATTGATGATCCGTATATTGATCTATAGACCGTACTGTTAATCCGTAGAATGATACTGCGAGGGTTCCAGTACCTGATTTTTGAAAATATTCTAAGTGTAGAGCTACGGAGAGGGATTGACGGACCGTAGATCGATCTACGGTCCGTACTGGTGTCTCGTCATTTGCTTCAGAGAAGCTGATTTTTTAAAGCTGATATTTTCTAAGTCCTGGCTGACGGAAGGAACTCACGGACCGTAGATCCATTGACGGTCCGTGAGTCAGTCTCGTGGAATGAAGACGCGTGCCTGAACAAACTTTCCTTATTTTGCTTCCCTTTTAATTTAGGACTTGTTTTCTATAAATAGGGCATGTAAACCCCATTTTTGGGGTTGGATTTTTATTACTTTTATTCTAGTTTTTGACTTGGGAGATTAACTTGCAACTTTAGCAATTATTAATTTCCTAAAATCGTTTTGAAGATTTTTGAGTTGCAATTTAAGTTGAATTTCTGGGTTTATTATTCTTCTTACCTAAGATCATAATTCTTTCATCTAAAACAATGAATTGTGTTCATATGATTATGGGTAACTAAACTCCACCACTAGGGTTGTGGGAACCATGAGCGATTAACAAAGCATGAATAGTAAATAAGCAATTCTTGAATAGTGTTTTGCATGCATTGATAATTCTTTCGTTTAGAAGTCTTTTTAGAGGTTGCAAACGTTAGAACTTGCATTGTTGCTACTTGTCGGACCAAGGAGGTAGTCAACAAGAAAAGAATTATCAACATAGATTTAGTGTGACACTATCTAATAGTCTAGTGTTGATTGGTGCGAAGTAATAACTAAGCCAAACATCGATGTGATGTCTAATATGAGGTAAAGGTAAGGGTTAGTAAATTATACACACGTAACCGAACCAAGGTGCGGGGTGAAATTCTCTAGATGCCGAACCAAGGATTTAGAGATACCTAACTTATCACTTTTCATATAGTACACTAGGAAAGGATTGCTATTACTAGGATTAGTGCGTTATGAGCTTATGGGGAACACATATACCGAAGTTAATTCTCTCATCTTGATAACAACCAAAATTGACTTTTGTTTACTGATTACTTACTAAATTCTTACAATTTATTTCACAAATCCCCCCCCCCCCCTTTAATTACTTGTTTCTGGAAGTAATTTGACTAAACGAATATAATTGTTGGTTAAAGTTAAATCTAAACCATTTTCCTCGTGGGATCGACCCCAACCTACAATTTGGGTTCTTTATTTGATAACGATAGCTTATGCTTCTTTAGGGAGGTATAATTTGAGCGTATCAGTATCTTCTATCATTCAACAGTTGGTCCATCATCTAAGGATTTCTTTCTACGGGCATGATCTATGGCTCGTAGATCTCTATACGGTCTATTAAACCATCATTCATGGACTGGAGCTCATCCTTTCAGAACTTTTCTACGACTCATCATTTACAACTTATAGTACTGACTACGACTCGTTAGTCTACATCCGTCGTTTGATACTAAGCTCCAATTTAAGCACTTCATCCTGCGACTTACACCTACGAATTGTAGTGGAATTGATGGCTCGTAGGTCAAGTCGTACATCACCATAAATCCTTGATGCAGTGACACTTTAACACCAACTGTCCAAAACTTATTTCCTGCAGAAATCAAAGCAAAACACCATAACATCTAATAACAAAATGTCCAAGACCCGTGCAAAACAGTAAGTTTAATGCATCAAAAGTACCGTAAATTCACGGCACATCAATATCCATGCACCATCACAAGTTGATCAGTTGAAATCTTTGAGATTGAGGATCAAATTCTTTATCAGATCTCCCGCTTGAGGTGTCGGTTTAAGTCATTTAAGATCTCAGTTTTGTTCGGACATTCGAAGCGTTGTTTACTCGAATAAAGATTCCATCTTTTTATATTATCTCATTTATTATTTCAATATTTTTTGTTATATCATATGTTCATTCTTCCTACCCCTTTGATTGCATTTTCTTTTATTTGAATTATTTGTTAGCACATTTTTTAGTTCACGCATAGTATCTTGATAAGCTTAAGTTTTATTGTCCTTCCTGTCAATGTTAGATATGTTGAGTTAGAAAACATTTTATGTTTATGGACCAAAATGCTTAGCTTAAGTTTTAATATTTTAGTTGAATAGTGTTTAACTTACGTATTTTGGGTGTCTTATATTAGTTGATAGTGTTAAAGTTTTGAGTAATTTAATTTTTTACTAGTCAAAATGATGCAGTAAAGAAGTTGTGGAGTTTTAGCAGGTAAAAATTGTTTGTTGACGATTGATTGTATGAAGTTTTAATTGATATGATGTTATGCACTTTTGTTCTTTCTCATCATCTTAATCAAGTTTGAATGCTTTCCTTTTTTTTATTAATTTGGTTTAGAATGTTAGTACGAGAATTTTGGGTCTAAATCTTATATATCTATATAAAAGAGAATCCTAAGCCCGCCTACGTGGCACCCTTAGAATTGAGGAATTTACTTTTATATTTTACTTTGTACTTTTAGCTTTTCACTACTATTTTATTTTAACATTTAAACCCTCTTCTTCAACTCATATGTCCCTTCAGATAGTTATATCTCTTCGGTTGTGTCTCTTCAGAGTTACCTATAAAAACTAAGTGAAACATACCGGTAGTTGTATCTTCTTCTTCTTGAAAAATTTCATACCTAACTTCTGTGGAACTTCATCAATTCCTTAGAAGTCTACTTTGGATCTTCAAAAGAAAAAAATATTGACACAATATAATTTTATTGTAGTTTTCTCCTCCATTTATCATGTCAAAATAAACACTATCGCAACTGCTCAATTCTTAAACAACTGATTACAACCATGACAATTTTATGGTTCGTACCTACTTCTTTTTATGGAATTTTTTCTTCTGCCATCAGTTTGTTCGACATCTTATATTAGAGTTCAATTCAATTATATGTAAAATTTTGTCTTTTATGAATTTACATAGAATTACTTTTGTGATTTTTGTTCTGAAAACTTTTTAAGCATATTTAATGGCATCAAAATTGAGGAAGAGACATCATAGAGAGAATAACTTCCACCGCAACTAGATAAGGTACTTGTACATGTTAATATATTTTTGTGAGAGTTGAAATTTCGTTGTATTAATCATATCTCCAAAATGTTTTACAGTTTGGCTGATATGGAAAAGTCACAACTGTTTGAAAAAGTCACAAAGCATCAGAAAAGTCACAATTCTTCAATGTGAAAAGGTGTTTGCTTTTAATATATTTTACATTTTTTTCTTCTGTCATCACATTGTTCGACATCTTATGTTAGTATTCTATTCAATGATCTGTAAAATTTTATTTTTTATGAATTCGTATTGAATTACTTTTATGTTTTTTTGTTTTGAAACTTTTTAAGCATACTTGATGGCCTCAGAATTGAGAAAGAGACGACAAAGAGAGAATAAATTTTGCCGCAACTAGATAAGGTACTTGAACATGTTTATATACTTTATTGAGAGTTGAAATGTCGTTGTACTAATCATATCTCCAAAATGTTGTACAGTTTGGCCGATATGGAAAAGTCTCAACTCTTTGAAAAAGTCACAACCCATCAGAAAAGTCACAATCCTTCAATGTGTAAAGGTGTTTCCTTTTAATATATTTTATAATATAAATAAATATAGTATTGAATAATTTGTAGGATTTGGGCTAAGACTTTTTGTATTAATACTTATCCATCTTCTTTGAGATAATCAATAAATTAGACCATTGGTCCATGAAGTTGCTTAAAAAAATATAGTATGAAACATAGAATATATAGGGTGTTAATAAGAAGAATATAAAATATAGAAAATTTGTGATTTTAATATGTGAGAGAATTCCACTATTTATAGCCAACAAATGGTATTATGAATAACTGTTTATTGTGCCTTATTTGAAAAGTCACAACCCTTCTGAAAAGTCACAATCTTTTGAAAAAGACAACTCTTTCGAAAAGTAACAATCCTTCGAAAAAGTCACAACTCTTTGAAAAAGTCATAACCGTTTGGAAAAGTCACAATCCTTCAATGTTAAAAGATGTCTTGTTTTAATTTATAGTTATATTATTGTATAAATAAATATAGAATATGTACTAAATTAGGTGTTTTAAGAAGAGGAAGAAGAAAACTTAAAAAAATTATAGTTTAAAAATGTCACGACCCGAGCCTACACCCTGGACGTGGCCGACATTCGAGAACCATTTCTGGTCCCCAAGGGAACCCTCATCCTGGCTGACTACAAGCGGAAGACTAACTCAAGCATACAAAGCTTAAAACTGAATAAAATTCATTGAACTCAATTACAAAATCTTTTAACTCAAAAGATTAACTCTGAATAAAATAGTATATTCAACTCGCCAAAAATAGGCAACTCAAGTCTTTAAAACATTTAACAAAATAAATGAAACACACTTCTCAAACTCTATTGTCTATCTATGAAGCCTCTAAATGAACAAGATGGAATTCGGGACAATACCCACAACATTCTGACAAAACTGAAAAGGTAGTGACATCCTCCGGAAGCAAGGAGGCTCACCATAGCTAACTCGAACTGCATGTGGTATCAACGAAGCGATCCTAAATACTTGTATCTGCATCATGAAACGATGCAGGCCAAATGGCTAAGTACATGGAATGTACAAGCATGTAAGGGGAATTCTAAAGCATAAACATAAGCTTGAACTGATAGAAAAGAAACATACTTACCTCTTCTCAAACTCAATCAACTCAACTCAATCTCAAGAATACTCAAAGGTACTCAAATTTACTGAAACTTACTCAACTCAGAAGTACTCAAGGATAAGATACTCAACTCAGTGAAAAGGACTCAACTGAACAACAAGGTACACATCTCAATGAAACATAGCTCAACTCAACGCAGAGAAAATAGGGCTCAACCCAATAATAAGATACTCAACTTTGGATACTCAACTCAATATAGAGCAACAATAAAAGATGCAATAGATGGAAAGCTTTTAAAACAGTAGATAGCAACTCAATGTATTAAAGAATATAATAATAACTCAGTTTGTATATAAAAATACAATATAACTTTGTGGGAGATTCTCTAACTGACAACCATCACTATAAGTTATGTGATGATACAGAGTCTAGCACACGCTGCCAGAATGGTCCTATACTTTGCCAGGGTATAGGACCTACTACTAAGTGGATCTACTAGTCTATGTTAAAAAGCATTAAGGAATCATCTAAAAAGTATGACCCTTTCTACCCACGTTGACTACATGGTTTATGGAGGTTGTGAGTTGTCTGAACTTTCCCTCATATTGGTGCTCAATACAACTCCCAATATTTAAAAACATAACTCTTTCTGCAGTTTGAGATTATTACTCAAAAAAAATTCTCTTAAAACAGATGGTACTCAAAATTGTTCAAAACTCTTTAGGAAATCGGTGTTTCCTCTCATATTAAATGTGAAAACATTTAATCTTGGAAATACTTAGTTCCCATATATAATTTTCATGAAAATGAACTCAACTCTACTCTTTCTCAAACTTAACTACTCAAGTCTTAAAACAAGTTTAGAAAAAATTGTAAAAGACTTCTCAAAATAGGGTTCATGCCGAATTATGGACGTGAACAACTCAATTCAAGGTTTTCAATAACCATACATAGAACTCAATACTCGAAACTCAAGAACTTCAATGATACTACTCATTTCAACAATACTTAACTCAAAGGGTGCATGCAGAATTATGGTCATTAATAACTTAACTCAAGTACTTCATAGGTAACATGTAATAGTTCCATGATTAGGAATATAATCTCAAAAGAGTTAGGAACTTAATACTCAAGACTTAGAACTCGAATATACTACTCCACTCAAAGATACTCGATTTATGATGTTCATGCGGAATTTATGGGCATGAACGACTTGACTCATGGTTCTAAATAACAATATGGAACTCATGTATACGACTCTTGAAACAAGTTATTAGAAAATGTAGAAAAACTTTCAAGATTTAACTCTTAACTCTACCTTGAATTTGATTTATGAATTAAAGGTTATGATTCATGTTATGAATATTTTGTAGCTGTTTAGAAGTAGTTTAGAGTAGTTAGAATCAAAAGGGAGTGAAGGTACACTTTTAAAGGAACTCAAACGGGACAACAGACAGAAAAATGGTGGGGGCAGGCGACCCTGGCGCACTGCTGGAGTGGGAACCAGCCCCTAAACTTCAGAGACATGATATTGGCACAGTGCTGGGGCGCGCCGCCCCAGCCCTCCCACAGAACTATCCATCGTATTTTTCTTCTTCATTTACTGACCCTAACTCGCCTAAAGTCGAATGGTTTCTTCCCCACTCACTTGGATTCAATTATTCAGCACAAGTGAACACTAAACTACTCAATAGAGCCCTAAGCCACTCACTTTCATCTCAATAATTCATCAAAACCCCAACAAAACAAGATTTAGAATGAAATTTCAAGAACACTTATCAAGAACTTAAATCTTTCAATATTTATGGACGAATTCGAATATGTGAATCATTATTGGAGTGTGTGTGAAAAATCCCAACACTATGGAAAATTATATACCTATTAGGGATCAAACCCTTGGCAAAAATCCGCAATGAAACTCAAGAATCTCGACAAACGCTTTGAACATTCCCTCTGTTCTCTTCTTTTCTCTTCTTGAACTCTCAACTAAAACCCTAAGAGTATTGGGGTTGATGAAACTGATTCTAATCAGTTTAGACCCCTAAATTATTACTGAAAATGAATTAAATTTTATTGGGTAAGGAAAAGACCAAAATACCCCTTATGTTTTCAGGTAACTTTCCTTAAAAGGACAACCTAACTTCAAAAGGGCATATCTCACTAATCCGAACTCAAAAATTAGCAAACTTGGTGGAGTTAGAAAGATAATTTAAAGACCTTTCATTTGATATCTTATGGGCCACTTATTTCATCATGTACTAAAAGTTATGGTCGTTTGAAGTTAACCCAAAACATAGAAGAACTTAGGAATGACTTGAATGAATTCTCTTTAGTTCTTTTTGAAACTCAAGGTGCTACATCTAATCACCTTAACACTCAAGAAATTTTAAATTCTTCGATAAAATCCTACTCACAATGAAGGATAGTTCGAGTCTTAGTTCAAAAACTTTATGGGTGTTAAAAAATATTTGAGGGAACTCCTCTATTTATAGCCAACAGAGGTAGAACAAACATGTGCTTATTGTACCTTATCAGAAAAGACACAACTCTTGAAAGAATTTGCAACCATTCTGAAAGGTCACAACTCCTTAGAAAAGTTATAACTCTTTAGAAAAGTTACTACCCTTCAGAAAAGTCACAACTCTTTGGAAATGTCACAACGCTTTGGAATAATCGCAACCCTTCTGAAAAGTCTCAATCCTTTGAAAACATCACAACCCATAGAACAAGTCACAACTTTTTGGAAAAGTTACAGCTTTTTAAAAAGCTTTTTAAAAAAGTCACAACCTTCTGAAAAAGTCACAACTCCTTGAAAAGTCTCAACACTTCAATGTGAAAAGGTGTAGATATGCTTTAAATATATTTTATAAGACAAACATTTAAATTAATGTAATATAATATAATATAATATAAAAGTTAAAAGATATATTAAATTGGATGTTTTAAGTTGGGGTATTATAATAATGTAACATTCAAGTTAGGCAACTCATGATTTCAAGGTAGTATAAATATAAGTTGGGGTGTTATAACATATTTTCACACATTGCTTCATACACTTCCACATTCTTTATTCAGAAAAGTTTAAATGTTTCAATTACTATTTTTCTATTCTTTGTTAATGATTAATGCACAAAACTTGGAGTGTTTCAATTATTAAAACTAACCTTTCTCGATTCTCCTAATGACTTATAATTGTTTTTATTTCCTATATTTTTTCCTAGATGATGCCCTCAAGATTAACAAACATGTGACTTACTTTGTTCATAATTCTTTAGTTGTTCTTTTTTTATAAAAAAAAAAAATGTATCTCAAAACATTTTTAATTTTTAAATATGATTACAAAGTTTTAAAAAACTTGATGAAATCTTTTTATGATTTAATAGGTCTAGAATAATAAGGAAACACGCATTTGAGAATATGAGGGGCTAATATCTTTCACATAATTAATTTATTATGGAAAATGACAGGAAGAGCATGGAAAGCATACTGCTATTGACTAAAGAATGAATAATAGGATATCAAATTGAGTATCTTATACTCTGCATACATGTCCCAACCCAATTCGTCGAGTCATGATGGCGCCTACTATATGTAACGACCCGAGAGCACCCCTAGTCATTACCAGCATATTCGACCTCGAAGAGGTCTTATACAAGCCCTTAGCATTCATCATAGCATGCATCATAGAATAAAATCACGGAAAATTTAAAACTTTTACTTTGGAAGTTCAACTTCACTTCATATATGAAAAATAGAATCTAACTTCATCACAATGTACCATCTAGACATAGAAGTATCAAAAATGGGACTTAGCCCTTACATCAATAAGAAGTCTTGAAATAGGAAAGTACAACAATGTCTTTCAACATAAGCAAAGAAC
>JAJOOR010020249.1:0-30817 GCA_036250505.1 Solanum acaule | reverse complement strand
CCCCCCCCCCCCCCCCCCCCCCCCCCCCCCCCCCCCCCCCCCCCCCCCCCCCCCCCCCCCCCCCCCCACGAAAATAAATTTTTTTAAAAGGCTTGAAAACATTTCAAACTTGACTTGATATACACGTGCAACACACGTGTCAAAAACTAATTTATCGTAAAATAAGGTCTCATAATTATTAGAAAGGTCGAAACTTAATATATTCAAGAAATTCAAATGTTTTGCTTCAACAATGCTTCTTTAGAAAGAGGAAAAAGATCGACTCTTAAATACAATAACATCAGATTTATCTAGTTTATATTTTCAACTTTCCAACGACAAATTTGAGCATATTTCATTTAATTCGATTTGCTATTATTAATTTTGCAATAGAAAATTTTGGGATATTTTAATAATGAAAACTTTTCATGAGGCTTATATTTGTCTTGAGGTTTGACTAACTTGGTTTGACATCAGAACGTTCATTTTGAATGATTAAACATTTTTTTAATCAATGTTTAGTCTCAGTTTTGAGATCCGACTAACTGGAGAACTAACATTTGAGATTACAGTACTAGATCTATACGTAATTTTAATTGGTTGATTGTAATTTTAATATGGAATTCTTAAAACCAAATTTAGAAAAAAAGTCTTAAAACTTTTCAACATAATTCGATATACACGTACAACGCACGTGTCAAGAAACTTATTTACAATAAAATAAGGTCTACAGTAATTAAAAATGTCAAAAGTCAAATATATACAAGAAATTTAAATACCTTGTTTCAACAATTCCTCTTTAGAAAGAGGAAAAAAACTCTTAAATGCAATAACATCAAAATTGATCCAATTTTTATTTCAAACTTCCCAAAACAAATTTGAGCATATTACATTTAATTCAATTTGCTACTTATTATTAATTTCAAATAGCAAATTTTGGCAAATTTTATTTGTGAAAACTTACCATGAGACTCCTATTTAAATGATCATCAAAATATTTTTATAATATAATGTGCTTTCATGTATTCTTAAAGTACACATATTCAACTCTCTCATTCAATATTACATACATAATCAGAACTATGTTAAATAATTATATTTTTATTGCAAAATTATAAATATGAATGTACTTATTGTGGCTAATGATGATATATCTCAAAATTCATATATATTATGTCTTCGAAAGCTTGGAGTGGGGACATTGGGAGTAAGAAATGGATTTATGGCATTCAATATTCATGATAAAACACAAATGTGTTTTGATTTAATCTTAATGAGGTCAACTATGCCTATTATGGATGGTATCGAGGTAATTAATTCCTAACTAATAACAATTTAATCTTAATTTTATGTGTAATTGTTTACTCGAATGTTTGTTTTAATGATATGACACAACTCGAAATACACGTGTAACACACGTGCATATTTTCTGAAAAATTAAATTAACATAACGTTCATCTATGTGTGAACTGTGTTTTTATTTTATTTGTAATGACCCGTTCCCGTCGTTATAGAAAAGCCAATGGGGAAAGAATTGGGGCCAGAAAACTTTTGAGTACTGACTTGGAAATTGTAGCCTAGTCCACATTTGGATGAAATTAGAGTCAGGTGAGGTCAAGGGAAATATGGTAATGAATGGGGGTTATAATTATGAATTTGATCATATGAGTAGATAGCTAAGACGTTAAGGAACCCGTATGACTTTACAGAATCGAATTCAGGCGAGTAGAACTCTCGAAACTGTTCTTGGCGTGAAAGGGTAGTTTTTGAACGTGAAGGGTTGAAGGTGTGTTGTGAAATGGGGACTTAGAACTCAAATTCCGAGGTTCTATCTGCGTGTAAGCCGCCAAGGCAGGGCCGCTGTGGTGAGATGGGGTCTGCTGTAGCGGGCCAGTCGTAACTTAAGTAGGGAAAAAACCCCTATTTCATTATTTTTCTGCAAACTTCGTTCCTAAGACTTAGGAGACGACCCAAGGCAATTTCTTGACAGTTTTCCACAACTTTTGGTGCTAAAGGTAAGGATTTTACTCCCCTAATCCATTTTTTGATCCGTAGAACTTAGATTCATGGGTAATTATTGTTGGGGGAGGATTTTGGCCTGAAGTTGATTGTGGGAAAAAGCCATAGCTACACCTTAGGATCATGGATTGGGTATTGGGTTATTGGGTTTGTTGTAATTCAGATAATTATACCTTAATTTATTGATCCTTGCATTATTTGTATCTTTTTAGACCAAGAACAAGCGGAAAGAATCCGGAAAGGGAAAGTTCAAGTGCCTTAGGGGGATTCAAGTTTGGTTTCGAGGTAGGTGATGCTAGTTGATTGTTTCATTGTAATACATGCATGTATGTGAATGAGTCACTATTGATCATACCTAATGAAATGAGTACAAATGAACAATTATATGCCATTAATCAACACTTGATTGTATGATTATGAGTATGTACATGATGAGTGTGAAGGTGATTGTCTTGATTGGATATGGTGTCACGTTCCGACACATACAGTGAATCGGGTGTCACATTCTGACACATACATTGGATCGGCTGTCACATTCTGACACACTAATTGGATCGAGTGTCATGTTCCGACACACTAACAGTTTGGGTGTGGGTTCCATGAGAGGACCATTGTGATTATTACATCCATGTGTATTGATGTTGATATTGGGAACTATATTGTCACGACCAAGACCGTCGTGATTGGAACCCAGACGAACCATCCGGTGGGAGAACCATTACTATAACCCAAACTAACAACTCAACCAAAAAGACTAAGGCATTTTGGTTACAGAAGCAAGTTAATTGCTAAGGAAGGGAATATAGAGTTCCCATAAACTCCAAAACAATAGTCTAACAACTAAACAAATGCGGAAATAACGCCTAGCACCTGAAAGTCAATTTACCAAAACATCTAAAGTTCAACCATAATTTTAAACAAGAAGGGATACAATCCTAAACTAAACATAATACTACAAAAGTACTAGTCTAAGTCTGAAATGTGGACATAGACAGAAAATGGAACTCATGGCAGCCCAGAAGAACTGGCTCACCCTTGAATTCGAACGATCACTGATCTTCTAAACGAGGTCTGTCATTAGCCGCCGGAAGATGCCCTGTACTCAACAAAGAAAGAGGAAGTGCAGTATCAATACACAACCATAGTGTATTGGTAGGATCATGCGGCTATCCCACTAAATGCAACATACATAAGCCATTACAACATAATAGTAACATGCATATACCGAATATATACAATATCAACAACATTCAAGAACAACAGAGAATTTCACAATTCTCAATTATACAGTTATGTCAAGTCAATGGCCCTCTCATGGAACCCAAACCCAAACTATTAGCATACCGGAACGTGGTACCCAATCCAATGATTATGCCGGAACGTGGCAATTGATCCAAGTTAGTGTGTCGAAACGCAACACCCGATCCATTCAACAAGCCACAATCACAATAATAAGTACATTCTCATAATCATATAATCTAGTCATGATTCCTGGCAATCATCCTTCATCTATCTCATTTACAACTAGTGTGATCAATAATGCAACATTCGAATACATACACGTATTACAATGAAGCCAGAACAAACATATATCACACAATCATGAAATTACAACTATCACCTACCTCGAAGCAAGATTGAATCTCCTAAGAAACTTGATTCTTCCCTTTCCGGATTCGTTCAGCTTGTTCTTGGTCTACAAACAATTAATATAATATGGGAATAAATAATCAACAACTAATTACCTGAATTACCAACAATTATATCAACCCTAGGTAAAACCCATGATCCCCATACCCAGATTAGGATTCTTTCCACCATAATTTCCAGATCAAAACCCTCCACCATCACTAATTACCCATTAGATTACGTTTTACCGATAAAAAATGGATTTGGGGATTTAAAACCTTACCTTTAGCCTCAAGAATGGTGAAAAACGGTCAAGAAAACACATGGGGTCGTCTCCTAGCTCTCATAGTCGAAAACTGCAGAATAAAACGATTTTGGAGTTTATTTCCAACTTAAATCGCGACTATCCCGCTATGGCTCCCCCTGACTGCCACCGCGGCCCCGCCCTGCATGGACTAATCCAGCCTTAGCGGCTTGCACGAAACCAATAAGTCGATTTAAGAATTCTAAACGCCCATTACACAACACACCTTCAACCAACGACACTCAGAAACTACCCGTTCATGCTAAGATCAATTTCAGGAGTTCTACTCACCTGAATTCAATTCCGTAAAGTCGTACGGGTTCCTTAATGTCTTAGCTATCCACTCATGTAATAAAATTCCTAATTGAATGACCCAATTGTTATGAGATTTCCCTAGACCTTACTGACTCTGATTTCATCCTAATCTAGACTAGGATGGGAAATTCCAAGTTACTACGAAAACGTTTTTCGGTCTAGAAATTTTCCCCACCGGCTTTTCTATAATGAAAGAAATTAGTCGTTACATGTATGTGTCTCTTGAATTGATAATTGACTTATGTATTATGTATATGTTGTATTTACTATGTTGTGCTGCTTGTATATGCTTCTTTTACTAGAATAGCCGCATGATCCTACCAGTACATTGTGGTTGTGTACTGATACTGCACTTGATCTTTCTTTTTTGAGTACAGGGCATCTTCATGTGGCTACTGACAGACCTCATTTAGGAGATCACTGATTGGGACCGAATTCAAGGGTGAGCAAGTTCTCCAGGCTGCCATGAGTTCTCATTTTATTTAGTCCATTTTCTTCGGACTTCGACTTGTACCTTAGGCATTTGCTTGTTTAGTTTTGGGGTTGTACCCCTTGTTATTAGACTTAACATTAGTAGAGTTTTGGTACATTGACTTTCAGGTTCTAGGCGTTATTTTCCGCAATTGTTTTGGTAATTATTTTGTTATACTTTCAGAGTTTATGGGGACTCCATTTTCCTTTAGACATTTAAACCTACTTCTGTATCTTTAAATGCTTAGATTTTGTTAAGTTGTTTGGTTGGGTTGTAGTAATAATTTTCCCACCGGAGGGTTAGGTTAGGTGCTGATATACCATGCGTTTACGATATTTTTGATACATTTCACTTAATAGTTGTGTGTGTCTAGGGCCATATTATATTAGAAATAATGTGTTTTGTATCATCTTTTCAGGAAATAAGCTTGGTTTACGGTTGAGTGAGATGACAGCTGAAAATATGCATAAGTAGCCACCTACGGAGTGACCTACGAACCGTAGGTCCTCTGATGGTCCGTCGATGGGGAGGGTTAGATAGTAGCATCAGGGAATTCTGACCAAGTGTGGAACTACGAAGTGATCCACGGACCGTAGGTCGACCCACGGTCCGTAGGTTGAGTCGTTGATCAAATTCGCGTCCTAGAAGTTTATTTCCTTATTTTGTTTCCTTTTTGTTAAGGACATGTTTTTCTATAAATCTGGTATGTAAACCTCATTTTTGGAGGTTATACTTTATTGTTTACTTTTAGTTCTGGGTATTTTCTTTGGAAATTAACTTGCAAAACTTTGGAAACTAGATTTCTGGATTTCGGTTTATAAGATTTTCGCTTTGCAATTCAATTAGAGATTTCAGATTTCTTCTAATCTAATTGTAAGTTCATGAATTCTTTTTACCAAAATATGAATTGTGTTCTTTCAAGCATGAGTAACTAAATCCACAACTAGGGTTGTGGGAACCATGAGCAATTAACAACGTATGAATAATAATTAAGTAATTATTGAATAGTGTTTATGAATGTATTGGTAATTCTTTCGCTTAGAAGTCTTTTTAACGAGTGCACGCATTAGAACTCACCTTGTTGCTACTTGCTGGGCCAATGAGGTAGTTAATGAGAAAAGAATTATCAACAAAGATATAGTGTGATACTATCTAATGGTCTAATGTCAATTAATGCGAGGGTGAAACCTAAGCCATACATTGATGTGATGTCTAATCTGAGGTAAAGGTAAGGATTAGTAAAGTACACACATGTAGCCGGACCAAGGTACGGGATGAAATTCCTTATTTGGAGGACAAATCCCTTAGAGATATCTATCTTACCAACTTTAAATGTAAAACACTAGGAAATGATTACTATTATTAGGATTACCACGTTAAGAGCTTATGGGGAACACATACACCCTATTTTCTCTCTTATATTGATAACTCGATGTTTCAATCTTACTCATTTGTTACTTAAACAACAATCAACTTACACAAAATCCCCCTTTTAATTACTTGTCTCGAAAATAGTTTGACTAAATGTATAGAATCGTGATTTAAGTTTAATTCTGAACCATATTCCTCGTAGGATCGACCCCAACCCACAAGTTGGGTTCTTTATTTGACGACGACCGTTTATACTTCTTTAGGGAAGTATAATTTGAGCATATCAAATTTTTACGCCGCTGCCAGGGAATAAGGCTTTTGGATTATGTTTAACTACATTATTGAACTTTAGTTAATTATTTCCTAATTTTACATTTTCTTTTGTTTTTGTTTTCTACAGGTTAATGCTTTAGTGTATGCCAAGTACACGGAATCGAGGCAAACCATTTACCCCATACGACCCCAAAGTAAGCAAGACTTTGAGAAAAATGGCAAATCCAAGGGGGCAAAAATAATCCAGTCATAGAGGAGCATGAGGATGAAGTGAATAATGAGAATGCTCACGTTCTGGTGGTAATCTACTTGGAGATGCATTGAGGGTGCACAATCCGCCAAAACCAAGGTTGCGTGATAACTACAGGGCCGACTTTAATACGGTTGAATCTAAAGGACCTATTGTTCTCCCTCTTCTACCTAAAGGGTATACATTTGTGGTGACTAGCAGTCTGATGCAGATGCTTACATCAAATGGGTTGTTTTCTTGTATGGCTTCGGAAGATGCAGATTCTTACGGTGTGGGTCGTGGCAAATATAGTTTCAGAGCCCTAGGTTTGTTGATCTCGGTGTACAAAAATGAGTCTAGTAGAGTCTTGCAGAACGGTATAGAAACATTTGTACTGTTCTTCGAGAGGCTATAGGACTTTAGGAAATATCTCTGTTTTCTCTTGTCTCTTTTCATGCTATAACATGATTCCAATTGGTATATGGTGATCCAAATTGGTATCTAATCTCCTTCACTCTTCTGTCCGCAAATGGTTAACAATAGATTCAACATTTTCAGGCCCACAACTATCATCAAAGAGCTAGCTGAGAAGTTCGTAGCAAGAGGCCGTGGTCGAGGCAGGGTAGGGGAAGAGCAAGGGGCAAGGGCAGAGGAGGAGTGGCACCCGTTAGAGGTGGAGCCCCAGTCGAGAATGTTCCAAGGGAAGAGCCCCCTATTGCACCGTAAAAAGAGGTAGAAGAGAATGTGGAGATTGAGGACGAGGGGGATGTTGGATAGGAAGAGGAAGCACCGGCTAGGAATACTGGCGTTCCTCCCTTAGAGCCAGTGTTAGCTCGGCAGATCATGTCTTTCCTAAAGGGGTTGGTCTGCCTTGGAGTCCTTCCCGCAGTGCAAGTTGCTCAACCTCCGGTCAACTGCCTCATTACTGCTACTATTCCCAGGTAGATGGTGCGTTAGACATTGATTCCTTTTTTCATCCTTTGTTGGGTCTCGTGATGACTAGTAACGAGCATGAGATGTTGACTAAGTTTAGAAAATTATTTCGCCTATGTTTCATGGTTTTGATAGTGAGGACACCTATGAGTTCATCTTGGATTTTTATAAGTGGCTTCATAAGTTGGGTATTATACATCAGCATGGGGTAGAGTTCGTGCCATTTCAACTTCAAGGTGAGGCTAAACAATGGTAGAGGGCCTATGTGGAATGCTGATAGTCAGTTTTTCCCCAACTCACTTAGACGCAGTTCCATGCTCTGCTTCTGGAAAAGTATGTTCCTTGGATGTTAGGGGATCACAATAAGGATGAGTTCATGGCGCTGGAGCAGGGTGGAAGATCTGTAGCTGCTTATGAAGCTAAGTTCCATTCTTTGTCTAGATATACTACACAATTAGTGACTATTGAAGAGGAGAGGATTCTTCTATTCGTCAAGGGACTGAGCTCCGAGTTACAGGTATTGTCTGTTCACATGACCTCTGTAGGGAAATGTTTAAATGAGGTGACAGATTTTGTGAAGAATATGGAAGGAGTTAGACATGATGGACAGGCTAAGGCTTTGACTAAGAAATCCAAGAGCACATGTAACTTTCAAGGTTCCTACTCCAGAGGTTCAAGTAGGCCGACACTTTTAGCCCAGCCAATTCAGTCCGTCATGCCCGATTCTACAGGTAGTTACTCGGGAACTCCACAACAGAATTTTATTCAGGATAGCTAGGGAGCCACATTTTCTACTAGTGGTAGGTTGTCTTTTGATCGTAGTTGTTATAATTGTGGAGAACCTGGGCACATGAGGAGAGATTTTCCCCAACCGCGCATGTTGGACCCCATGCAGCAGCACACTAGAGCAGTGGTACCTGCGGGAAATAATAATAATGGTAGAGGGCGTCCACAAGGTGGGCGAGGAGGAAATCAGCGAGGTCGTGGAGGCCGAGGAAATGGTAATACAGGTAGAGGAGCAGTATATCCAGTTGATGAGTCCACAAATTGGACTCATTTAGGGATTTATTTTAATAGAAATAGTGTCCTCAGATGTTTATTTTGTCTAAATATCTGATGAAAACACTTAAGTTTCAGGTATTTGAAGTTTTAGTGAAAGCATGGACACTTAGGCGCAAAAAGGAACAGAAGGACTGAAAGAACGAAGAAGCTGAAACCTGAGTATCGCTAAGCATGCTTGGTGATTCACCGAAGGGACGCACTCCGCCCTTTGTTCCAGTACGCGAAGCCCTGAAGGAGAAGGATCAAAAAGGCAATGAAAGGAGCAGTCGACGCTTCGCCGATCAGTTCCGCGAAGCAGAAGTATACCGCCCAATGATCTAGAATGCACCGATGCTAAAGTCAAAAGCACAAACGACGATGAACTAGAAGAAAGGCGAATCGCCGAGTCTTTCGGCGTTCGCGACTAACCTCGCCAAGCGATCTGCCAGCACTATTTTTTGAAGTCTATAAATACTAAACTTTTTACTAGTTTTGTGCAGAACATTAGAGTAAGAACAATATTATAATTTTTACTTTAACTTTCATATTTTCTCTCAAGTTTGGAGAAGGTTTTTGGGAGACTTGAAGAGAGAAGGAGTTCATCTTCCCCAAATTGGAAGTGGGTCTTCTCCATTCTTCTTCCTTTGCTTATATTAAGGTATAATTTCTTATACCCAGTTGATTTCTCTATCATTTTAGGTATAATTTCTTATTTCTTGACGTGTGGCTAAAAAACCCCATTCTTGGGGTGTGATTTAGCAAATATGTGTTGATATTATTATTCGGTCTTGTATGCTGATAGGTCAGATGCATTTTAATGGTAATTTCACCTAGTGGTTGTGGTTTAATTTAATGGGTTTGTAGTTGCAATTACAAAACCACCCATGTGTTTTCGATTTGCTCGAGAGAGAGGTCGCGAAACCAAGACCGTTAGACTGATGGCCTAAGGAGTGGGTCGACATGAGGTTCAGCCTGAGAGGGTGATCCCTAGTCTTATATCCTAACAATCAGCTCGAGAGAGTGAGTGGGGTAAGGCGTAGACTAGCCTTCATGTGGAAAATGGGTGTCCGAGAGAAACCCATTTGAAATGGGGTAAGTTGCCTGAGAGGGAACTTATTTCCATCTAAAGCTTAGCCTAGTCACTATTATCTTGCAAATTTCCTACCGAAGACATGTACCCAACGATTTATATCAATATATATTGCGGTCACACCCCAAGAACTTTTCCCCATACTTGATTTTCTCTTTATTTTTGTTGTTTTAGCTACTTGTGACAAAACCCCCTTTGATATTTGACACTTTTGTGTCACACACTTGAATTTACTTTGTTTCTATTCGATAATTTCTCAAACTACAGCTAACTAAAACAAAATTCTGGCCTAACTACTATTTTCACTAACACTCCCTTGGGACACGACCCCAACCGTTGGTTGGGTTACTATATTATCGACGATCATAGACACTCGAACCGTAGGTTAGTGTCATTGGTCACGATAAGCATCAAAATGGCTCTGCTTCCAGGGAGTGGTGTCACGTAAAGATGTAGTTTTCTAGAGTTTTTGTTCTTTTTACTGTAGTTTTTACTAATTTTACATTTAGTTTTGGTTTCCCCTTAACTGCTTGTGTAGGCAGACATCGGTTTGGCAGCCCTACTAATAGAGATGGATGAGCTACATAAGAGGTTGGGAAAGCTTAAAGGCCATCGCCAACAGAGGTGCTATGTTCCTCCTCATGAACGAATGAGATTTAAGGAAAAAAAGGATGATCAGGTTGAAGCAATACTCACATTGCTGCTCCAAAAGGCACTGAGTAGGACAGGTTGCTGGAAGAGTTGAGAGAAAATATCCTGATGCTGAACAAGACCATAACCTCTCACTCCATGCTCATTCATCTATTGGAGTCCCAAATGGACCAAGTGTTATCTTCTATCTATCCGAATTTAAGCACAGGATGTCCTTATGAAGCTAAGGACAACCCTACTGATGAGGGATAAATAGAGAACTTACTTCGTGCCACGACGTTAAATAAGGTGCTTCTTGGGAGGCAACCCAAGATCGTAAATGTTTAAGTTTTTGCTTTTATGAAAAATAGTGTGATGATGTTACAGGTTTAAGTGAAGGAGTTGTAGAATAGTGAAGATTGGCGAGCAGAAGTCCATTCTGCGACTCGCCAAGCAAGTCGGTGAGTTCGACTGGATCCGCCGTTTGGCTCAAATGCAAGTGCAATACTGAGCCTGTAAAACTCGGCGAACACAAAAAGCAGCTCGGCGTATTGCCAACATGGTTGGTGATCACGACCCAATCCGCCAACCTAATCCCCAAGAATTTGACGATTTTACAAGAATGGTGGGATAAATAACCACTCGGCATATCGCCGAGTAGGTTGGCTGGTGTAACTAACATCGCCGAATGGACATAAGCTGAACATATATGGCCAACAATTGCATTTCTTCATTCCTTCTCACTCTCAAACTCCATAACTTCACACCAAGGTAGTAATTTGAATTTTCTCACCTTAAATTAATGTTTTAGTCCCGGATTAGCTTCTGGAACTCGGATTTTCATTGTCGCCTATCATTACAATTGTGTTTTCTTCAGCAAAAAGGTTAGCTTCTGAAAATTCAAAGTTTTTTTTTGAAAATTTTACCCTCATCTGCAATACTTGTATCTATCAATGCATGCTAGACCTCTCTTTTACTAATAGATTGTTCAAATGCTTGCCCTGATTTGTGAAATGGTGCCTATTCGATCTTAAATGTTTAAAATCCCTTTTCACTATGGTTAGATTGAACAATATGTGTTGAGTTGTTCCTAATTAGTGTTTAACATGAGTAGGTGACCTACCTTGTAAGCGTGTGAACCGCTTTTGAACACCCCTTGAGCCTTACCTTTCTTTGGAAGAAACTTGATGAAATCATAACTTTTGTTTATCCATTACCCATAATCCTCATGAAGTTGTGGTTATTTGAATAGCCAACTTAGGCCAAAAGACTAAGTTGGGGGAGTGGTGAAAAGAAAAGGAAAATCAAGAAGTGCAAGAAAGTCCCTCTTACCCATGGTCTTGAGAAAAATGGAACCCCTCCATACAAAAAAGAAAAAGAGAAAGAAAAAGAAAGTTGTGGACCAAAGTACAAAAGAAATGGGGTACCCAAACAATCCAAGGAAAGTGAATAATAGGATGACTTCTGAGCACTAAAGAGAATGATATATGAAAAGGAAAGGAAGAGTTGTGAGCACCACATTTGCACTCTGCCTCATTACAAGCCTTGAAAAGACCTTTTTGATCTTGAGTGAGCTGAAACAAATGTTGATCGAAAAATACGGGCAAAACAAATGTTCTTCCTTGTGAGAGTGAGCGTTGCATTTGATTCTAGAACTTTAAATGATCAAACCTATGTGTGCGAAATTGGAATCATTTCTTCTATGAGGGCATTTGAACACTTTGGTTGAGCTTGAACTTGCATTTGAAGCAAGTATTGTGAGCATTAGATTCTTTGATATTGGTCAGTCACAACTTGAATTTTTGAGTGCACATTTGATATTTGCATAAGTAACATGAGTCTTGTTGTGTGCATTCATGATTGAGTCTTGTGTAGCACTGTTTGAGACCTCCTTTTTGAACGACTAAGCTTGAGGACAGGTAAAAGTTTAAGCTGGGGGTGTTGATGAGTCCACAAATTGGACTCATTTAGGGCTATATTTTGATAGAATTAGTGTCGTCAAATGCATATTTTATCTCAATATATGATGAAAACCCTTAAGTTTCAGGTATTTGGAGTTTGAAGGAAAGCATGGACACTACTTAGCAAAAAAGGAACAAAGGCAGCTGAAAGAACGAAGAAATGAAGATCTTAGAATCACCGAACCCATTCGGTGAGTCACCAAAAGGTCTTATCCTCTCCTTTTGTTCCAGTGTGCTGAGCCCTGAAGGAAAGGATCAAATCGGTGGTGAAAAGGAGCAGTTGGCGCATCGCCAAGCAGTTCTACGAAGCTATACTATGTCGCCCAATAATCCAAACACGATGATGTTGAAGGATAGAGCAAGACGACAATGAAACCTACCAAAGGGCGGATCGTCAAGTTGATTGACGATCATGACTAACGACGCTGAATGATCTGCTCCATCACAAATTTTTGAAAACTATAAATACTCGTTGAGAGTTGTAGCTTAGTATCAGATTTTTAATATAGAATTTTTAACATAGACTTTTGAGTTCTAATTTTGGAGAGGTTTTGAAGAACTTGAAGATTTAAAGGGTTTCAACTCCAAGATTTTGGACTTGGTTCTTGAGTAATCTTCACTTTCGACTTGTTTTAAGAGTTAATCTTGCATACCCATTGATGGAAACTGAGATTGGTATACATTTTTACCTCCTTTACATGTGTAGCTAAAACCCCAATTCTTGGGGTGTGATTTTCTGAATATTGGTTAGATTATCTGTTGGGTCTTGCTTGTTGATGATTTATTTGTTGTTTAGATGTGATTTCATTTAGTAGTTGTGGTGGAACTTAATGAAATTGTAGTTGCAAATACGATTTCACCGTTGTGTTTTTGACTTGCTCGAGAGAGAGGTCGTAAAACTAAGACTACTAAATTGATGGCCACTAGGAGTGGGTCGACATGAGGTTCAGCTCGAGAGAGTGAGTGGGCTAAGGTGGAGGCTGTTTTTCATGCGGCAAGTGGGTGTCCGAGAGGAACCCATTTGATTTGGGGTAAGTTGCTCGAGAGAGAATTTACCCCCACTATAGTCTACCCTAGTCACAAATATTCAACAAAGTTATTATCAAAAGCATTTACCCAATAGTTTAGTTTATCCCATATTCCTATCACATCCCAAAAACCCTATCTCCTTAATTAGTACTCTTTGCATTTTTCTGTTTTTGTTTACTTGTGGCAAACCCACCATTAATAATTGACGCTTGTGTCACATATTAGATTTAACATGTTTCAATTTGATAATGTCTTTAGCTATGACTAATTAGAACTTAATTTTATTTTTTCTATTAATTCTCAAGCCTACTCCCTTGGGATTCGACCCTAACCCTTGGTTGGGTCACTTTACTATTATACGATCGTAGACATTTGCATTAGAAGTTGTGTCTTGATTATGCAAACATCAACATTGATTTTGAAATGATGACTAATATTGTATATGTTCGATATATGCCTGTTTTATAATGTTGTGGTTATTTGAATGTGTTTCACTTATTGGAATATCCGCGTGATCCTACGATTACAATGTGGTTGTGTACTAATACTGCACTTGCTCTTTCTTTATTGAGTATAGGGCATCTTCAGGCGGCTATTGACAGACATCACTTAGAAGATCATTGATCAATCGAATTTAAGGGTGAGCCAGTTCTTTCGAGATGCCATGAGTTCTCTTTCTATTTATGTCCACAATTTTGGACTTACACTAGTGCTTTAGATTCCTTGTGTTAGTTTGGGATTGTACCCCTTCTTGTTTAGACTTATGGTTCTTGTTGGAGTTTTGGTACATTGCCTTTCAGGTTCTAGGCCTTGTTTCCACCTTTGGTTGTTAGAATTTTGTTGGAGTTTATGGGAACTCCCGATTTTCCTTTTCTTAGACATTTAAATATTATTTCGTATCTTTAAGTATTTAGTTCTTGGGTTAGCTAATTAGTATTAATGGTTCTCCCACTGAAGAGTTAGTGTGGGTGCCAATCACAATGGTCTGGGTCGTGACAAAGTTGATATCAGAGGCCTAGGTCATTGATTGCGATGTACCAAAATGAGTCTAGTAGAGTCTTGCGGAATGGTATAGAGATGTCTGTACTTTTCTTCGAGAGGCTATAGGACTTTAGGAAATCTCTCTGTTTTATTTTGTCTTATTTCGTGCTATAACTTGATTCCAATTGGTATATAGTGATACAAATTGGTATCTAATCTCCTTCACTCTTCTGGCCATATATGGTTAACACTAGTTTGAACGGTGTCAGGCCCGTAACTCCCGTCAATGCGCCAGCTAAGGAATCCACAGCGAGAGGTCGCGATCGAGGTAGGGGTGGAAGAAGAGAAAGGGGAAGAGGCCGAGGAAGGGTAGCACCTACTAGGGATAGAGCTCTGGTTGAGAATGCTCCCAGAAATGAGAATCCTTTTGCGCATCATGAAGAGGTAGAGGAGAATGTAGAGGCTGAGGATGAAGTGAATGTTCGACAAGAGGAAGAGGTGCAGGCTGAGACTACATGTATTCCTCCCTTAGATCCAGTGTTAGCTCAACAGATTATGTTGTTCCTGAAAGGATTAGTTGGTCCTGGAGTGCTTTCCTCTGTTCAAGAAACTCACGTTCGTGCCAATCTCCCTATTGCTATCACTGCTCCCAAGGTGGGTGGAGCTGTAGGTACTGATGCCTTTTTCCGTCCTTTGTCGGGTCCTGTTATGACGGGTAATGAGCATGAGATTTGACTAAGTTCTTGAAATTGAAACCGCCTGTGTTCCATGGTGCTGAGAGTGAGAAAGCCAATGAGTTCATCCTAGATTGTTATGAGAGGCTTCATATGTTGGGAATAGTCCATCAGCATGAAGTAGAGTTTGTGAACTTCCAACTTCAAGGTGAGGCTAAGCAATGGTGGAGAGCCTATGTGGAATGCAGATCTTCAATTTTACCTCCACTTACTTGGACCAGTTTCATGCTCTGTTCTTGGAGAAGTATGTGCCCCGAACCTTGAGAGATCGCAAGAAAGATACGTTCATGGCTTTGAAACATGGTGGTATGTTTGTGGATGCTTATGAGGCTAAGTTCCATGCTTTGTCAAGATATGCTACGCAATTGGTGACTACTGAGGAAGAGAGGATCCGCCTATTTGTTAAGGGACTAAACTCTGAGTTGCAAGTATTGTCTGTTCATATGACCTCTGCAGGAAAAAGCTTCAATAAGGTAACATCTTTTGTAAAGAAAGTAAAGGTGGTGAGTCGAAACGGTCAGACTAAGGCATTGGCTAAGAAGGCCAAGAATTCAGGTAATTTTCATTGTTCTTCCTCCAGAGGTTCAGGGAGGCCGACACTTGCAGCCCAGCCAATTCAGTCCGCTATGCCCGCTTCTACAGCCAATTCAGGATAGCGAGGGAGCAGCACCTTCGGCGGGCAGCAAACCATCTTTTGATCGCACTTATTATAACTGTGGAGAACCTGGGCATATGAGGAGAGATTGTCCCCACCCACGCATATTGGATTCCGCGTAGCAGCAGTCTAGAGCAGTGGTACCAATATGAAATGGTAATAATGGTCGAAGGCATCCACAAGGTGGGCGAGAAGGAAATCAGTGAGGCCGTGGAGGTCGGGGAAATGGTAATGCAGGCAGAGGTACAGTGCAGCCAGGCAGGGCAGTCACCTGTCAAAATGACAGGGCTCAGTGTTACGCCTTTCTGGGCAAGAATGAGGTAGAGTCTTATGATGCAGTGATCATATGTACTATTCTTTTCTGTGATTGGATGGCTAATGTGTTATTTGATCTGGGTTCTACTTATTCTTATTTATCTGTGCGATTTGCCTCAGAGTTTGATATGATATGTGATGTACTTGATGCCCCCATCCATGTTTCTACCCCCGTTGGAGAGTCTGTCATAGTAACCCATGTCTATCGTGCTTGTCCTATCTTGTTTATGGGTTTTCAGACTTGGGGCTGATTTGGTGATTTTGTACATGACTGACTTTGACATAATCTTAGGCATGACTTGGTTGTCCCTCTATTATGATGTGCTTAATTGTAATACTAAGTCTGTGAATCTAGAAATTCCAAGAAGGGAAAAGTTAGGGTGGGAAGGGGTGTACAAGCCTAAGCAAGATAAGATCATATCCTCTATTGGGCTAGAAAATTGGTGGGGCAGTGTTGTTTGGCTTACTTGGATCATATTCGAGATTTGGAGGTTGAGTCTCCCTTTGTTGAATTTATTCCTATGGTGTCAGAATTTAGAGAAGTGTTTCCTATTGGTTTGCTTAGTATGACTCCGAATAGAGATGTAGATTTCTGCATTGATTTGGAACTTGGTACCCACCCCATTTCCATCCCTCCATATCGCATGGCCCCGGTAGAGTTGAGAGAACTTAAGGCTCAAATCCAAGAACTATTTGATAAGGGTTCCATCTGTCCTAGTGCGTCTCCGTAGGGTGCTCCTTTCTTGTTTGTTAAGAAAAAAAATGCTAGTATAAGGATGTGTATAGATTACCCACAATTAAATAAGGTCACCAATCGAAATAAGTACCCATTGGCTCGAATAGATGATGTTTTTGACCAGCTGCAAGGTGCATCAGTTTTCTCTAAGATTGTTCTAAGGTGTGGCTACTATCAGTTAAAGATTGAGGCGGTTAAAAATTGGGTTTGGCCTAGCTCGATGACTGAAGTTAGGAGTTTTGTGGGGCTCGCTAGCTACTATCGTCGGTCTGTGAAAAACTTTGCTTCTATTGCCACAAATTTGACCAAAAAAGAAGGTACCTTTTGAATGGACTGAAAAATGCGAAGATAGCTTTCAAAAGCTCAAGACTCTTTTGACCACCGCACCTATTCTAGAACTACCAGTTGAAGGTAAGGATTTTATAGTTTATTGTGACACTTCACATTTGGGTTTGGGTGCTGTGTTGATGCAGTATAAGAATGCCATAGCTTATGCATCACATCAGTTGAAGGTGAATGAGAGGAATTATCCACCCATGATTCAGAGTTGACAACGGTACTGTTTTCTCTTAAGTTTTGGTGACGTTATCTGTATGGTGTTAGCTGTGAGGTATGTATTGATCATCGTAGTCTACAACATGTTTTCACTCTAAAGGATCTAAATTTGAGACAGAGAAGGTGGATGGAATTACTTAACTATTATGATGTCACCATTCAATACCATCGAGTAAGGCTAATGTAGTGGCAGACGCAGTAAGTCAAAAGGCAGAGAGTATGGGTAGTCTAGCTTGCTTGAGTCTATCCAAGAGACCTTTGGCTAGGGAAATTCAGACCTTGGAATCTAAGTTTATGCAGTTGGGCATCTCAGAGAAAGGTGGGGTGTTAGCTAGCATTGAAGTAAGGGCCACATTCATTGAGGAGATCAAGGCCAAACAGTTTAAGGATGAGAATTTTGAAAGAGCTCAGAAATAAGATAGTGTGTGGCAAGGCACAAGAGACCACTTTTGATGTGGGGGATGTGCTCTATTTTAAAGGAAGGATTTGTGTCCTTAGAGTAGATGACTTGATTTAGAAGTTGTTAACATAATCTCATGGTTTGAGGTATTCCATTCATCCGGGTGTGACCAAGATGTACCAAGATTTGAAGCAACTTTATTGGTTGCCGGGCATGAAGAAAGATATAGCGGAATTTGTGGCTAAATGTCAAAATTGCTAACAAGTAAAATATGAGCATCAAAGTCCTGCATGTTAACTTCAGAGAATGTTAATTCAAGAATAGAAGTGGGAAATGATAGCTATGGACTTCGTGGTTGGTCTTCCTAAGACTTTAGGGAAGTTTGATTCTATTTGGGTAGTGGTTGACAGATTTACTAAGCCAGCACATTTTATTCCGATCAGAATAAACTATAATGCTAAACAATTGGCTTAGGTGTATGTAAAAGAGATAGTAAGGCTGCACGAGGTGCCCCTTTCTATCATCTCAGACCGTGGTACGCAGTTCACATCCAAGGTTTGGACTAAATTACATGATGAATTGGGCACACAACTCACTTTTAGTACAACTTTCCATCCACAGACGGACAGGCAGTCAGAGAGGACTATTCAATTGTTAGAGGACATGTTGAGGGCATGTCTGATTGACTTTGGGGGACATTGGGATAAGTTCCTACCGTTGTGTGAGTTCTCCTATAACAATAGTTATCACTCCAGCATAGATATGGCACCGTTTGAAGCACTCTATGGAAGGGGATGTAGATTACCCATATGATGGTTCGGGGTTGTAGATGTGAAGCCTTTGGGGGTTTACTTAGTGAAAGATGCTCAAGATAAGGTAAGGAGCATCCAAGCTAAGTTTTTAGAGGCCTAGAGTAGATAGAAAAAGTATGCAGACCATAAGGTAAGAGATATTGCATTTCAAACAGGTGATAAAGTTCTTCTTAAAGTATCACCCATGAAAGGGGTGATGATATTTGGCAAGAAGGGCAAGCTTAGTCCTCGTTACATTGGTCCCTTTGAGGTTCTTCACTGTGTAGGGCCAGTGGCTTATACATTGACTTTACCTCCCAACCTATCGGTGGTTCATCCGGTATTTCATGTGTCCATGCTGAAGAGATATCATGGTGATGGGGATTACATCATAAAATGGGACTCAGTTGTGTTAGACAAGGACCTTCTATATGAGGAGGAACCGATTGCAATTCTTGAATGTGCTGTCC
Source organism: Solanum acaule (assembly GCA_036250505.1). Taxonomy (NCBI): domain Eukaryota; kingdom Viridiplantae; phylum Streptophyta; class Magnoliopsida; order Solanales; family Solanaceae; genus Solanum; species Solanum acaule. The sequence goes on along the minus strand of JAJOOR010020249.1, from coordinate 11,905 downwards.
GAAAGCTGAGGACAAAGAAGATTAAGTCCGTGAAAGTTCAGTGGAAGCATCATCTAGTTGAGGAAGCTACTTGGGAAACCGCAAAGGATATGCGATACAAGTATCCCCAGTTGTTCATCGATTCAGGTACTACTCTACTCTAACCTTAGCCCATTTTCTCCTAGTTTGTCACTTGGGGATATGCAATGGGTAAATTGGTATCTATTGTAATGAACTGTTCCCGTCGTTATAGAAAAGCCAACTTGCAAAAATTTTGGGCTGAAAAACTGTTTCGTAGTATCTTGAAATTTTCCAACCTAGTCCAAATTTGGATGCAATCAGAGTCAGCGAGGTCTAGGGAAATCTGGTAACAAATGAGAGATCTAATTGTGATTTTGATCATACGAGTAGATAGCTAAGGCGATAAGGAACTCATACGACTTTATGGAATTGAATTTGGGCGAGTAGAACTCCCAAAGTTGATCTTAGCATGAACATGTATTTTATAAGTGTCATGGGGTGAAGGTGTGTTGTGAAATGGGGGTTTGAGACTCTAATTACGACGTTATATCTCTGCGCAAGCCGATAGGGTGGGATTTATCCCGCCAGGAAGGGGCCGCTGTGGCAGGTTGGGGTCGCCATAGCGGGCCAGTCGCGAATTAAGTGGGAAATAAACCCCAAAATCATTTTATTCTGCACTTTTTGACTTTGAGAGCTAGGAGCCGACCCCTGGTGTTTTCTTGATAGTTTTCCACCATTCTTGAGGCTTAAGGTAAGGTTTTTACTTCATGAATCCATTTTTCGATCTGTAGAACTTAATTTCTTAGGTAATTAATGATGGGGGAGGGTTTTGATCCGGGAATTATGGTGGAAAAAGCCCTAATCCAGGTATGGGGATCAAGGATTTGACCTATGGTTGATATTATTGATTATGATCCTGGAATTTGGGTCTTGTTTATTGATCCTCACGTTATATTGATTGTTTGTAGACCAAGAACAAGCAGAAAGAATCCAGAAAGGGAAGAAACAAGTTTCTTAGGGGATTCAAGCTTTGTTCGAGGTATGTGATGGTTGTGATTTCATATTGCTGTGATGTAAGTGAGTAATTACTTCCTTATAATGCATATATGTATGCGAATGTTGCATTATCGATCACACTAATTGTAAATGAGGATAATTGAATAATCGTATGCCATGAATCATAACATGATTGCATGATTATGAGAATGTACATTGTGATTGTGATTGTGGCTTGTTGAATGGATTGGGTGTTACGTTCTGAGACAGTAACTTGGATCGGGTGCCATGTTTCGGCGCATGCATGGGATCGAGTGTCACGTCTGACACACTAACTTAGATTGGGTACCATGTACCGATACACTAATGGTTAGAGGTAGGTGATGGTTTGATTTCACGTTTGGTTAATATATGTTAGTAATTGCTTCATTGTAATGCATGCATGTATGCGAATGAGGCACTATTGATCAAACCTACTGAAATGAGTATGAATGAACAATTATATGCCATGAATCAACACTTGATTGTATGATTATGAGTATGTACATTATGAGTGTGAATGTAATTGTGGTTGTGTTTATTGGATCTGGTGTCACGTTCCGACACATATATTGGATCGAGTTTCACATTCCGACACATACATTGGATCGGGTGTCACGTTCCGACACACTAACTGGGATCGGGTGGCATGATCCAGCACACTAATAGTTTGGGTATGGATTCCATGAGAGGACCATTGAATTGTCATGTTTACTTAATTAATGAGAATGTGGAATTGTACATTTCTCCTGAAATGATAATTGATCTCTGTCTCTCTTTATATATATATATATATATTTGTGCATGTTAAGTTTACTATGTTGTGATTGCTTATATATATTTCGCTTACTGGAATAGTTACGTGTTCCTACCATTACACTGTGGTTGTGTACTGATACTGCACTTGCTCATTTTTTTGTTGAGTACAGGGCATCTTCGGGCGGCTATGGACAAACTTCATCTAGGCAATAACTGATTGAGACCGGATTCATGGGTGAGCCAATTCTTTTAGGCTGCCATGGATCCTTCATTTTGTTTGTTTAGTCCATTATGTTCGGACTTAGACATTGTTTCAGTAGTTGCTTTATGTTTGGTTGGGGTTGTACCTCTCTTTCTTAGACTTGTTGGACTTTAGAGTTTTGGTACAATGACTTTCAGGTTCTAGGGGTTAATTTCTGCATTTGTTGTTAGATGTTAGTTGAACTTTTAGAGTTTATGGGGACTCCGTATTATTTATTTAGTTATTTAAACCTACTTCTGTGGATTTAAATGCTTATTATTTTAGTTAAATTGCTTAGTTGGGTTGTAGTAATGGTTTTCCCACTAGAGGGTTAGTGTGGGTGTCAATCATGAAGGTCTGGGTTGTGACAAAGTTGGTATCAGAGCCCTAGGTTCGTTGATCTCGTTGTACTAAAATGAGTCTAGTAGAGTCTTGCGGAATGGTATAGAGACGTCTGTACTTTTCTTCGAGAGGCTACATAACTTTAGGAAAATCTCTTTGTTCTACTCTTTTGTGCTATGGCTTGATTCCAATTGGTATCTGGCGATCTAAATTGGTATCTAATCTTCTTGCTTCTTCTGTTTGCAGATGGTTTACTCTCGCTTCAACGGCGTCAGGCCAGTAGCTCCCGTCAATGAGCCAGATGAGGAATCCATAGAAAGAGGCCGCGGTCGAGGCAGGGGTAGAGGAAGAGCAACAGCAAGGGCAGAGGCCGAGGAAGGGTAGCACCCGCTAGGGGTGGAGCTCCAGTTGAGAATGCTCCCAGAGATGAGGTTCCTACCGCATATCACGAAGAGGTAGAAGAGAATGTGGAAATTGAGGATGAGGAGGATGTTAGATAGGAAGAGAATGCACCAGCTAGAATTACCAATGTTCCTTCCATAGACCTAGTGTTAGCTTAGCAAATCATGCTTTTTCTGAAAGGATTAGTTGGTCCTGGAATCCTTGAAGCAGTGCAAGCTACTCAAACTCTGATAAACCGACTTGTTACTATTACTAGTCCCATAGGAGATGGATAATTAGGCACTGATGCCTTTTCCCATCCTTTTTTGGGTCCGATGATGACTGGTAATAAGCATGAGATGTTGACTATCTTTCTGAAGTTGAAGCGACCTGTGTTCCATGGTTCTAAGAGCGAGGACGCCTATGAAATCATCTTGGATTGTTATGAGAGGCTGTACAAATTAGGTATTGTACACCAGCATGGGGTAGAGTTCGTTACCTTCCAGTTTCAGGGTGAGGCTAAGTAGTGGTAGAGGGCCTATATGGAATGCAGATCGTCAGTTTTACCTCCCACTCACTTGGACACAGTTTCATGCTCTATTTCTGGAAAAGTATGTGCCCCGGACTTTGAGAGATCATAAGAAATATGAGTTCATGGCTTTGGAGCAGGGTGGTATGACTATAATTGCTTATGAGGCTAACTTTCATGCTTTGTCTAGATATACTACGCAATTGGTGACTACCGAGTAGGAGAAGATTCATCTATTCGTCAAGGTACTGAACTCCGAGTTACAAGTATTGTCTATTCACATGACTTCTGCAAGAAATTTTTTTAATGAGGTGATGGATTTTGTGTAGAAAGTGGAAGGAGTTAGGCGTGATGGGCAGGCTAAGACTTTGGCTAAGAAAGCTAAGAGCACAGGTAACTTGTAGGGTTCCTACTCCTGAGGTTGTAGGCCGACACTGGCAGCCCGACCAATTCAGTCCGCCATGCCCGCTTCTACAGGTAGTTACTCGGGAAATCCACATCAGAATTTTATTCAGGATAGCCAAGGAGTCACACCTTCGACAGGTAACAGGCCGTCTTTTGATAGAACATGTTTTAATTATGGATAACCTGAGCATATGAGAAGAGACTGTCCCCACCCGCGCATATTTGACCTCATGTAGCAGCAGACTAGAGCAGTGGTACCCGCGGGAAACAGTAATAATGGTAGAGGGCGTCCACAAGGTGGCGATGAGGAAATAAGTGAGGCCATGAAGGCTGGGTAAATGGTAATGCAGGTAGAGGAGCAATGCAGCCAGGAAAGGAGGTCACCCATCAAGATGACAAGGCTCAGTGTTATACCTTTTCGGGCAAGAGCGAGGTAGAGTCTTCTGACACACTGATTACATGTGCTATTCTTATATGTGACCGGATGGCTACTATTTTGTTTGATCCGGGTTCTACTTATTCATATGTGTCGGTTCAGTTTGTCTTGGGATTTGATATGATTTTTCATGTACTTGATGCCCCCATCCATGTTTCTACCCCAGTTGGAGAGTCTGTCATAGTCACTCATGTCTATCGTGCTTCTCCTATCTTGTTTATGGGTTTTCAGACTTGGGTTGATTTGGTTATCTTAGATATGATTGACTTCAATATACTCTTAAGCATGACTTGGTTATCCCACAATTATGTTGTGCTTAATTCTAATACTAAGTCTGTGACTCTAGAGATCTTGGTAAGGAAAAGTTAGAGCGGAAGGGGCTACAAGCTAAAGCCGGCCTAGGTCATATCCTCCATTCGGGCTAGGAAACTGGTGGGGCATGGTTGTTTGTCATATTTATGCCATATTCAAGATATGGAGGTCGAGTCTCCCTCTCTATTGATGTGGTGTCAGAATTTAGAGAAGTGTTTCCTACCGATTTGCCTGGTATGCCTCCGGATAGAGATATAGATTTCGGCATTGACTTGGAACCTAGTACTCGCCCCATCTCTATTCCTCCCTATCGCATGGCTTTGGCAGAGTTGAGGGAGCTTAAAGCTCGAATTCAGGAACTTCTTGATAAAGGTTTCATTCGTCCTAGTGCTTCCCCGTGGGGTGCCCCTCTCTTATTTGTTAAGAAGAAGGAAGGTAGTAAGAGGATGTGCATAAACTATCGCCAATTGAATAGGGTCACCATACGGAACAAGTATCCACTGCCTCGGATAGATGATTTTTTTTATTAGTAGCAAGGGGCATCAATTTTCTCTAAGATTGATCTACGGTCTGGTTAGCATCAGTTAATGACTAGACCTGAGGATATTCCTAAAACAACATTCAGGACCCGCTATGGGAACTACGAGTTTCTAGTGATGTCGTTTGGATTGACAAATGCGCCTGCATATTTTATGAGTTTGATGAATGCTATGTTCAAACCATTTTAGTATTTGTTTGTGATTGTTTTTATTGATGACATCTTGGTTTATTCAAAAAGCAAGGAAGAGCATGCCGACCATCTTCACATTGTTCTGGGTGTTCTTGGGAGACAAAAGTTGTATTCTAAATTTTCTAAGTGTGAGTTCTGGTTGAATTCAGTTGCCTTTTTGGGGCATGTAGTTTCAAGGGAAAGGGTAATGGTAGATCCCCAAGAGATTAAAGCAGCCAGGAATTGGATTCGACCTAGTTCTGTGACTAAAATTAGGAATTTTGTGGGGCTTGCCTTCTACTATCGTCGATTTGTGAAGAACTTTGATTCCATTGCCACACATCTGACAAGGCTGACCAAGAAGGAGGTACCTTTCGAATGGATGGAAAAATGTGAGGAGAGCTTTCAAAGGCTGAAGACTCTCTTGACCACAACACCTATTCTTGCACTACCGGTGGAAGGTAAATATTTCATTGTTTATTGTAGTGCTTCACATTTGGGTTTGGGTGCTGTGTTGATGCAGCATAAGAAAGTCATAGCTTATGCATCGCAGTAGTTGAAGGTACATGAGAGGAACTACCCGACGCATGATTTGGAGTTGGCAGCGATAGTATTTGCCCTTAAGATCTGGCGGCATTACCTTTATGTTGTCAAGTGTGAGGTGTTTACTGACCACCGTTGCCTACAACATGTATTCACTCAAAAGGACCTAAATCTGAGACAACGAAGGTGGATGGAGTTACTCAAGGACTATGATGTGACCATCCAGTATCATCCGAGTAAGGCTAATGTGGTGGCAGACGCATTAAGCCGAAAGGCAGTGAGTATGGATAGTCTAGCTTGTTTGGGTGTATCCAAGCGACCTTTAGCCAAGGAGATCCTGGCTTTGGAGTATAAGTTCATGCAATTGGGTATATCAGAGAAAGGTGGGGTGTTATCTTGCATTGAGGTTAGGCCCCCTTTCATTGAGGTCAAGGCCAAACAGTTTGAGGATGAGAATTTGAATGAACTCAGAAAGAAGACAGTGTCTGGAAAGGCACAAGATACGACTCTTGATGCGGGTCGTGTGCTTAGTTTTAAGGGAAGAGTCTGTGTTCCTTAAGTGGATGACTTGATTCAGAAAATGTTGACAAAATCCCATAGTTCACGATATTCCATTCATCCGGGTGTGACCAAGATGTATCGAGATTTGAAATGACTTTATTGGTAGCCAGCATGAAGAAAGACATAGCGGAGTTTGTGGATAAGTGCCAAAACTTCCAGCAGGTAAAATATGATCATCAAAGGCCTGCATGTTTGCTTCAGAGAATACCAATCCCAGAATGGAAGTGGGAAAGGATAGCTAGGACTTTGTGGTTGGTCTCCCCAAGAATTTGGGAAGTTTGATTTTATTTGGGTAGTGGTTGACATATTGACTAAGTTAGCCCATTTTATTCCAGTCAGAATAGACTATAATGCTCAGCAGTTAGCTAAGGTTTATGTGAAAGAGATAGTGAGGCTTCACGGGGTGCCCCTTTCTATCATCTCAGACCGTGGTACGCAGTTCACATCTAAGTTTTGGAGGAAATTGCATAATGAGTTGGGCACTCAACTCACCTTTAGCACCGCCTTTTATCCGCAAATGGACGGGCACTCAGAGAGGACTATTCAATTGCTAGAGGACATGTTGAGAGCACGTGTGATCAACTTTGGAGGACATTGGTATCGATTCCTACCCTTGTGTGAGTTCTCCTATAATAATAGTTACCACTCCAGCATTGATATGGCAACATTTGAGGCACTTTATGGGAGCGTATGTAGATCACCCATATGATGGTTTGAGGCTGGAGATGTGAAACCTTTGGAAGTTGACTTGGTGAAGGATACTCATGATAGGGTAAGAGAATCCAAGCTAAGCTCCTAGCAACCCAAAGTCGACAGAAAAAGTATGCAGATCTTAAGGTAAGAGACATTGAATTTTAGACAGGTGAGAAAGTTATTCTTAAAGTGTCACCCATGAAAGGGGTGATGAGATTCGGCAAGAAGGGCAAGCTTAGTCCTCGGTATATTGGACCCTTTGAAGTTCTTGACTGTGTAGGGTCAGTGACCTATAGATTGTCTTTACCTCTAAACTTATATGGAGTTCATCTAGTATTTCATGTGTCCGTGTTGAAGAATTATCATGGGGACGAGGATTACATCATAAAATGAGACTCAGTTTTGTTAGATAAAGACCTTCAGTACGAGGAGGAGCCGGTAGCAATTCTTGATCGTGACATACGGAAGCTGTAGACAAAGGAGATAAAGTCTGTGAAAGTTCAATGGAAACATCATCCGGTTGAGGAAGCTACTTGGCAAACTGAGAAGGACATGCGAGACAAGTATCCCCAGTTGTTCAACGATTCAGGTTCTACTCTACCCTTATTTTAGCCAGTCTTTCCTAGTTGAACACTTGGGGATGAGTGATGGGTAAATTGGTATCTAATGTAACGACCTGATTTCGTCATTAGGGAAAACCCAATAGGGAAAGAATTGGGGACAGAAAACTTGAGTAGTGACTTGGAAATTCATAGCCTAGTCCAGATTTGAATGAAATCTGAGTCATGTGAGGTCTAGGGAAACCTGGTGATGAACAAGAGATATAATAATGAATTTGATTACATTAGTGGATAGCCAAGACATTAAGGAGCCCATACAACTTTATGGAATTGAATTTGGGCTAGTAGAACTCCCGAAACTGATCTTAGCGTGAACAAGTAGTTTTTGAATGTCATGGCTTGAAGGTGTGTTGTGAAATGGGGGTTTGAAACTCAAATTCCGACATTCAATCTCCGCGTAAGCCGCCAGGGCGGGATTTATCCTGCCAAGGCGGGGGTGCTGTGGCGGGATGGGGTCCGCCATAGCGGCCAGTCTTGGCGGGATAAATCCTGCCCTAGCGGCTTGCGCAGAGATAGAATGTTGGAATTAGAGTTTCAAACCCCCATTTCACAACATACATTTAACCCATGACATTCAAAAACTACCTGTTCATGCTAAGATCAGTTTCGGGAGTTCTACTCGCCCAAATTTGATTCCGTAATACCGCACGGGCTTCTTAACGTCTTGGCTATCCACTCATGTAATTAAATTCATTATTATATCTCTCATTCATTACCAGATTTCCCTAGACCTCACATGACTTAGATTTCGTCCAAATCTGGACTAGGCTAGGAATTTCCAAGTCACGCCCCAATTCTTTCCCCATTGGCTTTTCCCTAACGACGGAATCAGGTCACTACATTTTAATATGGAATTCTTAGATGAAACCAAAATAAGAAAAAAAGTCTCAACACTTTTCAAAATAATTCGATGCACACGTACAACGCACGTGCCAAAAAACTAATTTACAATAAAATAAGGTCTACAATAATTAAAAATGTCAAAAGTCAAATACATACGAGAAATTTAAATATTTTCTTTCCACAATTACTCTTTAGAAAGAGGAAAAAAATTTCTTAAATGCAATAACATCAGCTTGATATTGCTCTTTCAAACTTTCCACATTAAATTTGAGCATATTTCATTTAATTCAATTTGCTACTTATTATTATTTTTTCAATAGCAATTTTTGGTTAATTCCATTTATGAAAACATACCTTGAGACTGCTAGTTAAATGAGAATAAAAAAAAAACAAGTGTACTTATTGTGGCTAATGATGATACATCTCAAAATTCATATATATTATGTCTTCAAAAGCTTGGAGTGGAGACATTGGGAGTAAGAAATGGATTTATGGCATTCAATATTCATGATAAAACACAAGTGTGTTTTGATTTAATCCTAATAAGCTCAACTATGCCTATTATGGATGATATCGAGGTAATTAATTCCTAACTAATTACAATTTAATCTTAATTTTATGTGTAATATTTACTCAAATGCTTGTTTTAATGATATGAATAGTACTATTTTTAAAAGTTATATGACATGACTAGACATACACGTGCAAGAGTAAGTTGAAACACATGTGTTGACATGCATGTGGTTAATACTAACTTTTTGAAGGATCTAACATACTCATATTTTTTTTCTCAAAAATCCAAACAATGTATGTATGAGAGAACTGTGTTTTTATTTTATTGAATGTATTTTTTATTTTTTTTTATTAATAGGCAACAAAAAAATTTCTATCGATGGGGATTACTACGATGATTATGGGAATAACAACTCTAGATGACAATGAAGAATATCAAAAAGAATTTATGGAAGCTGGGCTTGATGAATGCTATGAGAAGCCATTAACAAAGGAGACACTTCAGAGCCTTGTTGAGAAAATTTCTAACAAAATTTTGAAGAAAATCAAAGGATAAAGATATATTATAGTTCTTATTATAGAAGAAATAAATCACCTATTACAAGACTAAAGTTATATATCTAGTACTTCTTTAGTTATGTACTTGACCTATACAAATATTACTTTCAAATTTGGTGAGTGTTAAAGATGTACTAGTAGAACATATACATATATGATTATGATGCTATACATCCCTATTATTATGAACTAGAATACTTCTTTTTGTTGGTTTCTCATTCAGAATGTCATATCTATCTTAAGGTGTGAGTAATTTGAAATCATGGGTAATATATCATGCACTTGGTAAGCGCTTTGAATTGTTATGTATGGTATAAAATCAGAATTTGTGGGGTTAAAATAACATATGTTATCTATAGGTGTGTTAAATTCATATACAACAAGTTTACATAGAGAGGTAATGTTGAAGATTATGAATATCCATTAGAGGAGAAAGTAAAGAAAGGTACTAAAAAATTAGTATGAGTAATCTTTGTAGATTTGAGTTTTGATGGTACTATAAAATCTTTTGAATTTCAATACAATAAATTTAGATTTATCAATGAAAAAATGATATTATTTGCGGTTTCCTTTGCATCATCCAGACCACAAGATTTTTGGCTTAAAAAGATCGATCTTTGCTGCATGCAAACAATAATTTGTGCAAGAAAATTAGCTCACAAAACTAGATTCAAGTATTTGAAGAGAGTGGATTGAATGTTTAGTTAGGATTTAAATATTTTATTTATGTATCACCTCATAAAGCTTAATGACATGCTTGATGTGAGATTCTTCGGAACTTTGCAGAGGAGTTAGATTAGTTGAAGATGACGTCCTTGCCGCCGCCACCGACGTTTCTTAATCTTCCCTATGATAACTATTTTAGAAAAGTATTGTTGTTCACACTTCTAGATATTTCATTATTATTTTTAGCTTTTCTTTTAGTTTTGCTTTGTTTTATTTCTTTTAATGGGTTAGGTCTTTTTTAGGCCATCCTATGTAAAGATTTGATTTGGAAATAAAAGACGATCTAAGCCTCAAACTTTTGTTTTTTTTTTTTGTAAAAAAGAGTTTAATAGTTAATTTGGACAGGTCGTCGATCGACATCGACTTAGGATAATTAGGCCTATAGTACAAGACCAGGATGATAAAGATGTTCGATGGATAAAATGGGTGGTTGGCCCCTCTATATCCAATGATCCTTTCCCTGTGTGGATGGATGAAGGGGAAATGATAGAAAAGAAGGACATATATATCATGGCAAGATATTAGTTCAGTTTCATAAGCAACAACATCATGCTATACCAAAATGAGTTAATATTCAGGCATCCAAAAGTAGTACTCGTGGGCTCCATTATTGAGAAAGATAAATTCAATACATGTGAAATTATTGTAGAGATCTTACTATGGGCAAGACAAGATCATACCTCTCTCCCCATCACATACCACGTTACACAACTTTGAGAGAGAGCGGGAGTTCCCTTTGGTGGGAATCAGATGTAAAGATCGCATCAGTTTCCTCCTCTGACCTTCGGAGGATTGAGGATGAACATTTGCGGGATGATGCAGCTCGAAGGAAGACAACACCACCATAATCTATGCCCGTGGTTGAATCTACTACTTTGTCATCATATTCTAGCACACATGTTTCTTCTATGGTGCCGCCAGGTGATATACCGTGAGTTTACGGTATTTCTAATACATTTCACTTACAAGTTGTGTGTGTCTAGGGACTTTTTGTATTGGTATTTATGTGTTTTTATCATATTTTGCAGGAAAGATGTTCAGGCGCAGAAGTATAGAGACAGTTGAAAGAAATGCAGAAAAAGGACATTCACAGAGGTGATCTACGGACCGTAGGTCCATTGACGGTCCATAGGTGATGACCGTAGATCAGCAAGCAAGGCATGGAAGGCAAATCAGGGAAATCTAACCAAGTGTGGAACCACGGTGGCCATTGACGGTCCGTAGATTGATCTACAGACCGTACTGTTGATCCGTAGATTGATACTGTGAGGGTTCCAGTACCTGATTTTTGAAGATTCCAAGTGTTGAGCTATGGAGGGGGATTGACGGACCGTATATCGATTTACGGTCCGTACTGCAATTCCGTTATTTGCTTTAGAGAAGCTGAAATATTTTCTAAGTCCTGGTTGACGGAAGGGACTCACGGACCGTGGATCCATTGACGGTCCGTGAGTCAGTCTCGTGGATTGAAGACGCGTGCCTGAACAAACTTTCCTTAATTTGTTTCCCTTTTAACTTAGGATTTGTTTTCTATAAATAGGGCATGTAAACCTCGTTTTTGGGAGTTAGACATTATTATTCTAGTTTTACTTTGTGACTTTGGAGATTAATTTGCAACCCTAGCAATTATTGATTTCCTAAGTTCATTTTGAAGATTTTGGCTTTGCAATTCAAGTTGAATTTCTGGGTTTATTATTCT
>JAJOOR010020248.1:0-26799 GCA_036250505.1 Solanum acaule | reverse complement strand
GAACATTAACCAAAATCTTATGAATGTATATTCCACCAAATTCGACAAAACCAAAGGAATTACTACCAAAAAGATTACCTGATGAGTCCCAACACCCGCTGTGATGAATTAAAATTGAAAAATTATTGGTCTGCATATTTGATCGTCGATCTTAGTTTGGAAGAGAAGTTTTATTTTTGTAGGAAACCTTTCTTTATGGGATATGATATATAACAAATTGGAGTAAATCAGGGAAAGTAAAATAATTGGAGAAATTTAAGGGATATGGATAATTATGGTTGAACACGTTTTTTTTATTTATTTTTAATAAGAATTTCAGTTTTGAAAAAAAAAATATTGCTATTCAATTGAAAAAAAAAGTATTGCTATATTCGTGTAATTAAAGTTATTAAGTTGTATACTTAAGTTTTTTGCCCTTTCTATCAAATACTAATAAAACATACAAATAAATGAAAGTAAAGAAGTATATTTGACTCTTTTTACTATTTAAAATAATAAAATTAAAAAATAAAACAAATAATCTGGCATTAAATTGATTCGCTTAAATTATTTCTCGAGACAAGCATGTTTGAATCTGTTTGGACCCTAAATAGGAAAAGGTTAAAGTCACCAAACAATTTTATCTTTCACACTCAATTGTTGTTCAGGGTGTCCAAAATGAAATGAACTGTTTACCATGATAATTAATCTATATGTACGATATAATTTTTCTGACATAAAATGTTAGGAAGTTCGAATGACCGCTAAGCCATCACCTATATCATCAACAACAAAAAATCTAGTATAATTTTGTAGGTGGAGCACAAGATTAAATAGCTACCTGGTGTCAGTTCTACCAAGAAGATGTACTGATAACCCTGATCATTGTGATCAGAGCAAGACAGAATCTTCTAAGAAAAAGCCCATGTCATTGGGTATCAAACCAATAATGAGAGCAGTCACCCAGTGGATCTTGGTCCATGAGCAGTCCCTTTTATGGCTATATATATTCTATGTTTAAAAAAGAATGACGTGCATTTTTTTTAGCCTGTTTAAAAAAAGAATTGATTTTTTTTCTTTTTTTGATAACATTTCAATTTCATTTTTTTACATGACTTGTTTTAGGTTAGATTGAATGATATTTTGATACATTTGATATAACTTTAATTTAGGATCACAAAATTAATAAAAATATACTTTAATTTCTTAAATTTTGTATCAAGTCAAATTAGGTCTTTTTTTTTAAACGGACAGAGTAACTAAAAGGGGACAACAAGCTAAGGCTTGCCTGGTATCAGAAATATTTTGTTGAATAGAAACTGTTTGTTGCTTCCACTTAAGCCAAAAATGGTGATGCATAGCATAACAAAACAAGCGAGATGCCTGAGAAAAACCTTATTATTATCTTAGATAGGAGGAACTTAGTCCTGTACAACAAGGAAAGATGAAATAACAACGACGACATCAAAGCTAATGCCTTTTTGGGCAAAATAGCCATTGAAGTTAGTCGGTACAACAACAACAACAGGAAAGATAAAACAACAACGATATTAAACCTAATACAGTTTTTCGGGCAATAGCCATTGTCACTACAAAGCTTAATTAATAATTAGGATCGATAGTTATAAGCCTTAAAGGGTTTTCAACATCACCTCCACCAGCATGTTTGACAAATTCAGCTGGGGTCAGAAAATGACCATGACAAATACAAACAATCTTCACTTCTCCTCCCCTCTTATACGTGTATAAGAATCCTTCAGTCTTCTCTCCATTTGATCCATCACCTTTGGTGGAAACACCAGGCATTTTGAGCAAGAAGTTTCTGAGTCCCTCTTTCCCCGAATAGTCGGGTGATTGCTCATTAGTAGCTTCGATAGCTGCTACTATCACATGCTGCATTTGCTCCAATGTGTCACTGGCTGGAGGTATCGCATTAGAACTACCACTTGCACCTGCAATGAAAGTGCCATTAACAAATGAAAGAATTTTTTTTTTTTTCTTATTTTACATAAAAAGATGATGAAAACGAAGAAATTAATTAAATGGAACAATCCAATTGAATTTTCTATTACCTTGATAAGGTAGCTGTTGTTGAGTTTCAAAACCAGTTTCACTTGAACCAACACTTCCTTGAGATCCAGATCCACCAGATGACGGCAAAGAAGAGGTTTCATTCACTTCATTTTCCTCAACAACTAAAACATTATTCTTCAGTTTATCCCACCTTTTCTGCTTCGCGTCCCGGCGCATCTGCTTCTGGAGGTCCCTCCTTTCCTTCCAGTCCATCTCAGTCTCCATTGGCGGCAACGAAGCGGTCCTCATAGTTGAAAATGGATCATTCTTTTGCATCCACTCCTCCTCAGTCTCCATTGGTGGCAACGAAACCGTCCTGTAAACAGAAAATGGATCATTCATTTGCCTCCATTCCATCTCAGTCTCCATTGGCAGCAACGAAGCTGTCTTCATAATTGAAAATGGATCATTCATTTGCCTCCACTCCATCTCAGTTTCCATCCTTCGCCTCCACTCCATTTCAGTTTCCATCCGTTGCCTCCACTCCATTTCAGTCTCCATTGGAAACGAAGACGTCCTGGTAACAGAAAATGGATCATTCCTTTGCCTACACTCAACTTCAGACTCCATCGGCAACGAAGACGTCCTGGTAACAGAAAATGGATAATTATTTTGCCTCCACTCCATTTCAGTCTCCATCGGCGGCAACGAATACGTCCTGGTAACAGAAAATGGATCATTCATTTGCCTCCAGTACTCCATTTCAGTCTCCATCGGAGACGAAGACGTCCTGGTAACAGAAAATGGATCATTCCTTCGCCTCCACTCAACTTCAGACTCCATCGGCAACGAAGACGTCTTCATAATAGAAAACGGATCATTCATTTGCCTCCACTCAGCCTCAGTCTCCATCGGCAGCGAAGCAGGCCTGATGACTGAAAATTGAAAATCATTCACATTTCTATTACTGTTATTATAACCAGAATGCTCACCATTAGCCATTGACGAAGAATGATTCAGTATCTTCGTTTTTTTCGAAGAAGCCCCAAAACCACTCAGCCCTAAAGTTAGCTCTACGCTTACATCCTCTACTATCCTTTTTCCTTTGTCTTGATAATTAGCTCTCTCCATGTTAGCAAAAACTAAAAAATCTACAAAGCTATTGAATTACAAACTAAATAAACTTTTAAAATGCACACAGAAAAAAAAACTCTATAAAAGTATGAAATTCATTTTCATTTGATGAATGCTTGGAGAAACCTTCAGGCATTTGGGAGATTATAAAGGAAAAAAATTCAGGTGTGAAAGCAGGAAAAACATGAAGAGGTACTCATTTCCGTGGATTGTAAGTGAAAATGACGAAATAGCCCCTTGCCACGTGGTTTAAGAAGGGACTTTGGGAATTGATCCAAAAATACAATTTAGCTAGAGTCTAAATAAGAAGTAACCGACCAAAAATGACACGTCTACGTTGTAATTATCTACTGAGAAACAGAATCGAACTTGACACGTGTCTGGAAAATTACTGCATGTAAATTTGCGAAAAGTTTTCACTTCCACACTACGGATGTGAAAAATATTATTTATGCACTTCGATGTTGATTTGAAAGTTTTTTTGGGTAAATTTTATTGAATGTTAAATTATCAGATTATTTTAACTCCCTATATTAATGAATTGTTGAGACTTTTTTCATATTTTAAAATAATGAATTGTTCAGAATTTAAGATAATTATTGATTTTTTTCCTTTATATTTACACTTCTTTTTAATAAGGTTCTTAATTACCTTACATTTATAAAGAGACTTATTTGGAAATAATTAAAAGAGTAATAATAAAAAGTAATCGTTAAGTTATGTCGTTAAATATATTTCTTAAGGAATGTGACATACTCTAATAATTTACTTAATATGCGATAAATATGTCTCATTTAATAATTTCCCACAAATTTAGTCGCAGTGATTTGGAGTTAACAAGTATACGATTTTCTGAGTTATATTTATTAGTTAAAAAAAAAGTATCAGTATTTTGATTGATTCTTGAATAACAAATAATAATGATTTTATTCCTACGAGTATCCATGAATATAGAAATTTAAATTTGACAGTTTCACATTTTATTAATGAGAATATGTGCCTATGAAAAATTTAAAAGCTAAATTCCATTTTTGATATTGAAAATATCCATGTTATATTGTCTATCCTAATTTTCATTACAAATTCTAATAATTGGTTAATATAACACCCTACAAAAATAGAAAACTGTGAAGTTAAATCTGGTTACTATATAGCAAAGAATTTAATCGATAAGACAATGAAAAATTTAGAAGCTTAAGCGGTCACATTTTTCTTAAAGTTTTTAAGACTTCTGGTGGAAGTTAGGAAATGAAATAATTAATTAGCTTAAGTATATTTTTTTTTTAAAAATGAGTAGGTAGTTCTTTAACCGTTCATAGTAATTTAATAAAAAGACTAAACAATTTAGCTAATACTCTTAAGCTATGTAGTTTTGGACTTAATGATATAAAATATATATATATTACTCAAATGTCCTCGTTTTATTTTTATTTTGTTGATTTTATTTTAATCACTCTTTTGTGTATGTTGATTTTCTTATTTTTGAAGATTATATAGAATGGTTAAGGTTGACTTGATTTTTCACTATAGTCAGGATGATTGAATAAGAGAACCAAAGTTTCTATATTCTAGAAAAGCTAAAATGCAAAATGAAAAGATTATTATTCTAATCTCTTATTTTTAATAAATATTATCAATGCATATAATAATATCAACTTAAAATATATATGTGCGTAGATATTGAACAACTAATCATCGTGCCTATTTCTTTTGGAAAATATTATGAAATAGAAGACGATGAAATAAGGTCATTATAAGCTTTGTTAATGATCAGTTCAATGTTATAAACCTATTGAGGATATTAAGTTAAGTGTTGGTGTTCATAATATAATCCAACATGATGCCACAAGCGACATAGAAGCAACACTCAATTGGCAATCTGAGATGCTATGTGTCAAAATAGAGCATAATAACGAGTTACTTTTAATTAGAGGTAGGTGAATCACCTAGCGACTCACTCTATTTTTGTGATGTGAATTTTTTAATTGATATATTCAGACCTAAACAACAATATATTCAGTGTGTTTTCGTAAGTGTAATTCAAAAAGAATAAAATACACACAATTTATTTTTATCTTTACTTCATAAAAAGTTATTTATGATAAATCAAAAAAGAAAAATTCAAAATATATGTGTAAAAACCTAAATATCAATTTCAAAACATCTGTTTCATTAGTATTCTTTCATTTTGATATTTGAATAATGAGAAAAGAACAACAACAACAAAAAATACAATATGATTTTTATATTTATATATATAGAAGTAACAAAACCCCATAGACATATAGTTTATTCAAATAAAATAATAATAATACTAGGGATTCGTTTGATGCTTTATGATTGGTACCGTACCCAACTTATTCTTTCTTACATGTCATAGTCCTCGAACACATCCATTTTAATTCTTATATAATCAGTTGACTGAATTCTTATAATAATAATTAAAAACCATAAGATATACTAGCTTATTTTATAGAATTTTTTTTTGGGATACAATATATCACTAAGCAAAAAAACTTACTTTTTTTCTTTGACTAGAAAGTATCTGTGGTCCGCAAAATATATTAACAGTAGTTTTACTAATTTTCTAAATATAAATATACAATTCAAACACATGTCTCATCGAGTGCGATTATATTAATCCAAATAATAAATTGTTTGGTCAAATTTTCGGATGGTCAAAAATGTATTTATTTTTAGAAAAAAAAGGGCTTTTAAATTTTTTCTAAAAAAGTGTTTGATCAAATTTTTGAAAAAAAAAAGTGTTTTCGGAGAAAAGCATAGGCTAAAAAATTATTTTTTTTTCCTTAAAAGCGCTTTGAAAAAAAGGCAAGCATTTTTATAAATTTGGTAAAACACTAACTGCTTCTCACCGAAGATTTTTGGTAAAACACTTTTCAAAAATTTGGCAAAACACTGTTTAGGTGCTACTTAAAAGTATTTTTTAAATTGATTGATAAAAACAAATTGCTTCTCACAGAAGATTTTCTTTTTTAGAAAAACAATAATAGAAAAAATATTTTTCAAAATAATAATTTGATCAAACAAGTTCCAAGTTTCGGTCCTACTTTATCATATTATCTGTATATTAAGGTTTTTCTTATACATTTAAGAAAAATATGTAATAACATTAATCATAATAAGTTTAGAGGAATCTTATTAGCTCTTCAGTTGGTTGGTTATCTAAAATTTTACTTTATCAGTAAAGATTCAATTCTTCACTTTGCAATTTGATCTTTCCTACCCCCAATATAAATAAAATGAAATCATACAAGTCTAAATTATCCTTTTACCTTTCCTAAATACACACTTAATTAATACTACTTCACTAGTAAAATAATTTTCATTTTATGAAATTATATTAAATATATTATTATTATTATATGATAAAAAAATAATGATAATTGATCATGAAAAAATTAATAAAGCTTTTTTTATCTTTTTAAATTTTAAAATAAGTTCAATTTGCTAAAGCTATTAGCCAAATAATATGATTAGGAGTTTAGGACTAAAGATGTTGGAACTTAGTTTTATAATAACGTCGAGTTGTCCACCTTCTGTTCGATAAAATGACATTATTGTTTCTTTTAAGGGAAAATACATAAATTTCCCCTAAGCTTGTTTCGAAAAGTCAGCTACTTGTTTAAACTATTATAAAGACGTATTACACATTTATTATTTTAAAAAATAAATTAATACCATTTTAGAATGTGTAAACACCATTCTAACAATATGTGAACTGATTGCTACCTCAACACCATGTCAGCACCACATCAGAGAGTCCGGAGCCTAAAGGGCAAAAAAAATTGTCAAAAATTCCAAAAGGGCACATCACTTTTTCTTCTAACCAAAAGGGAAAAATCGCTACTGACGCAGCGATTTTCCTCTGACAAAATGACGAAAAATCGCTGCCCTAGCAGCGATTTCGTCTAAGAACTTTTTTTTTTATTAAAATTCGCTGCGATTTTGTAAAAAAAAATTAAAAATCGCTGTTTTTTCTTTAAAAAAACTAAAACGGCACATCATAAAAAAAAAATTAACCAAAAGGGCTTCTGACAAAACAAAAATAAAAATCGCTGCTATAGCAACGATTTTGGATTTTGGTTAAGAATTTAAAAAAATAAAGATTTTTTTTAATTTAATATTCTTTTATTATTATTTATTATATATAATTCAATTTTCCTCATGCTTCAACAATTTTATTGAGTATATTGTCGTCTTGTTTATCATTTCTATATTATTAATAATTAATAATAGGCATGAAAATAATTGCACTAGGCATGAAAAACGCTGCCCCTGTAGAGATGTGTAAGGAAAAAAAAATTCTGACTTAAATCGCTGCCACAGCAAAAAAATAAATAAATCTTTTTTTACAATGGCAGTGATTTTTAATTAAAAAAAAAAATTATCAAAATCGCTGCCTAACAGCGATTTTTCGTCATTTTGTCAGAGGAAAATCGCTGCGTCAATAGCGATTTTGCCCTTTTGATTAGAAAAAAAAGTGATGTGCCATTTTGGAATTTTTGGCAATTTTTTTTGCCCTTTAGGCTCCGGACTCCCACAAACTATATTCTTTTATATTCTTTTTGTTTTGTTTTCTTTATGATTAACATTTTTTTATTAATTCTATATTTTAACTAATTAATTATTAAAATTCTGAAATAATTGTATTTTTTTTCATCAATAAATCCCACCCACTTTATCTCTGGTCTTGCCAGAAAAATTATTCATTTCAACTTAATTATACCACAATTTTCTTCGTCTTCTCCGCCAAAGAACACCCAACTCATCACCACCACAACCCTACCGCCACAACGGTGTTCCCTCTTTTTTTTCGGACAAATTAGTAGCCACCAAACAACCACCAGAAAACAGCCACCCAAAACTTCAAATCAATCATCAACAAACACCGAATGAGACCCTTCTCCTTATACCTTTTTGATTTTATTTTTTTGGTTTATTTTGCAGGTGTTCCGGCAAGCTCAAAGCTTCAGTCATGACTCCAATGACGTTTCAATGAGTTCCGCACTTTCAAATCTGAACAACTAACAAACAACACCACCAAATTATCGTCGTTGTGATGCTTTGAGGTTGTGGAGGATTTTCATTTTTTATTGCTTTTTTAAACTTTAATTTTCTTGACTCGTGTATTACTTTTTTTGCTACTTTTTTTCATTTCAATTTTAGGGGTGAATAAATTTACTTTTAAGTAGTTTAGATGTGTAATAGATCGATATGATAATTCAAGTGAGTAACTGAATTTTCTAGATAAATTCAAAGAGAATCTATGTCTTTTCCTAATTTAATTATAATAAAGCGTGAGGGGGAAAACCTCGTGACTTGAGTTGTATGAGTGCAAATTTGCATGTGTGGTCTTAGGAGGGAGTGCTAGTATGAAGAATCCCATTAAAGTATAATATTATTTTTTTTAAAAAAAGAAATCTTTTAAAATAAAGATATATACCCCTATTTAGAAATCGAGCTAGGTTTAGATAAACAAAAGTGGAAACTTTGTAAGTTAGAAAAATATTCACTTGAAAAACTTCTTAAAATTACTCTTTTGAACTTGAAACTTATTTTGTGATTATTTTTTTTTAAAGAAGGTTCAATATAACCGAACATTATTAGAAAATTTACAGAAATTTCATTAGTTAACTTGGAGTAAAATATCTAGTTTGCAATACTATAAATTTTTTCAAATTTTGGTGCGTCCAAATACATTCACATACATGTATCTCATGATATAAGGGTATGTGTAATTTATTCTAGATACACGGTATCCACTAACCCTAAATCATCCCCAGTAATAGCAGCAATTCAGATATTTGAAAACTTGGACATTTTTGCCCCTGAAATTCAGCTGTGGTTAATGAAACTGATTGCGGAGCTTAACTGCATGCATGCTCTGGAGTTTTCTATTGTTTTCCCTCCACTTGAGAAGGATACTTTGGTCATACCAGCAAAATGTTTACTAATTTTGTGGTGCTGATTGAAAAATCTGAAAAGCTTGTGTTTATTCCCAATTTTTTTAATTTGGGAAATTCTGACTGATTGTTGATTTGTTGTCGAAAGATATATTTTTTTATGTAAAAATTGTTGAAAAAAATGATTTTAGATCTCAAAAGAAAATATTCATACTTATGTCTAGGTTCATTTAATTATACCTTTTGATGAATATTTAATATGTTAATTATTCTAACATATTTCTTATGATTATTAAATGTCCTAAATAGTCTTGTTTGACCTTTTTTCTAACTCCTGGCTATTTATAACACATATATTAATTATGAGTCATTTCTTTATTACAATTCTAAATTAAATTGTAATTACCACTTTATTTACATTAATTTTATACATTGAAGGCAGATTTTTTTATTCAATTTACACCCTATATATGTTTTTTTTGCTTGCGTTTGGCAGTAAAATTGATGGATACGCCTCAAGCTATGAGAATTTTCAAAAGTGCTTGTGATGAAGTACTTTCTGTAAGATTTCCACGATTTAAAAGGATATTTTATATACTTTATTTTCTTACGAAAAATACTACTAATCGACTAAAATCGATAGGGTGGTGATCAACACTGGCAAACGAACAAAGTAATAGTCAAGAGACAATGGAGAATTTGGTTTGATGTGTACAATGAAGCCAAATGACAAGTTCAAGCATACTCCATGTAAGTCTTCAACTGGGAGAATAATTGGACTTTTTGTGTTCATGAAGAAGGTATGTGACAATACTATATATTTAAAGTTTTAATATATTTATGTGCGGAAAATTGAGCCAATAGATCTCTCATCGTTGAAGAAGATTTGGAGAAATGATAATTCTGCTAAGGAAAAACTTGACTAATTAAGCAGATGATATATTTGTGTGGTCATTTTTCAAGTGAATCTTATGAGCTTGTGACTAATATGTACAAGATTGGGTGTTAGATTTGGATGGTACCAAGTATATTTGTGCATTACACCCAAGTTGAAGAACAAGAAAAATGATTTATATATGTTGGAAATTCTAGAACTACTTACGTTCTTGGAATGTAAAAGTTTTTCTTATTAAATTCTCATATGAAAAATATTGATATTATCTGAGGTGATATATATGATTTAATATTCGGGTCAATTATTCTTATGAATTATGATAAAAGGTTGAAACCTTTTATTTGAGTTAAGATAAGATTTAACAAAATGATGTGTTTGTGGGAAAACAAATTATAGTCATAGTTTTTTGTGCTTAATGTTTATCAAAGTTTGAAAATAGGTATACATAAATACTGAAGGACTTAATATTGTCTACACTTGGATGCTGCTATTTTTGGTTCATGTTAATCTAGAATACTCAAAATAAATTGTTTAAAAGTTATTATTTTGAATTTTACTATTATCATGTGGTTCATGTGTAAATCTCCCATATAATATTTTAGTATATTGACATTAGTGAATTATCTTTCTATATTTGAATTGAAGCACTTTGTGTTTATATATGGACACAAGTTTATGCTTTGGAATGATTTAGTAATTTATTTATGCTTACTGTTTGACAGAATACTTTAGAGTCCATTAACTTATAACAATTTATTGAGTGGCTAAGTAAATAAGTAATCATATGTGGATTTTTTTATGCATAAATTTGTGTTGAAATTGAACACACTAAGAAATTACATGTTTGTGTTTTTGAGCATTTAAATTTTAAATTTAATTCTTTCGAATTTCTTAAGACTTGTATTAAATAATGACGAGATGTGAAAAGTATTATGGTCACATTTGTGAATATTTTCTCTACATATACAAAAGGTTTTTGTTGAGAAATAAATTAAAGAGATGAAGTTTTTGACATTTTAATTTATCAATTTATATGTCACATCCAAAATTGAAACCTTTATGAAAAGGTTATCCCTTGTTATGAATACTTGAAAGTGTGAGGATGTTTTATTAAGATTGTGCTACATATAATTTTAAGAAAAGAAAAATAGAATCTAAGTTTTTTAATTGTATATTAATAAATGTTACATATATAATCAATTGTGACGTAGGTTCATTTAATTATACTTTGTTGATGAATATTTAATATGTTAATTATTCTAACATATTTCTTATGACTATTAAATGTCCTAAATAGTCTTGTTTGACCTTTTTTCCCAACTCCTGGCTATTATAACATATATCAATTATTATGAGTCATTTCTTTAGTGCAATTCTAAATTAAATTGTAATTATCACTTTATGTACATTAATTTTATACATTGAAGGCAGATTTTTTATTCAATTTACACCCTATTTATGTTCTTTTGCTCGTGTTTGGCAGTAGAAGATGAACACGCCTCAAATTATGAAAATTTTCTAGAATGTTCATGATAAATATTTTTCGATAAGATTTTCAACAATTTTAAGAATATTTCATATACTTTATTTTCTTACGAAAAATACTACTAATCGATAAATCGATAGGGTGGTGATCAACACTGGCAAACGAACGAAGTAATAGTCAAGAGACAATGAGGAATCTGGTTTGATGTGTACAAGGGAGCCAAATGACAAGTTCAAACATATATACTCCATGTAAGTCTACAATTGGGAGAATAATTGGACTTTTTGTGTTCACGAAGAAGGTATGTGACAATACTATATATTTAAAGTTTAAATATATTTGTGTGCGGTAAATTGAGCTTATATATTCTTTAACGTAGAAGAAGATTTGGAGAAATGATAATTCCGCTAAGGAAAAATAAATTTGACTAAGCAGATATATTTATGTGGCAATTTCTCAAGTGAATCTTGTGGCTAATATGTAAAAGATTGGGTGTTAGATTTGGATGGTACCAAGTATATTTGTGCATTACACCCAAGTTGAAAAGAAGAATGATTTATATATATTAGGGATTCTAGATTACTTACGTTCTTAGAATGGAAAAGCTCTTCTTTATGTGTTAGGATTTGCTATCAACGGCTAGCTTTAAGGTTTTCTAAGTTTATTTTCCGAGTTAGAATTTTTATTTCTTGCTAAATCTAACAATTATGTGTTAATATATGTGTTATCCCTCTTTGATTATGTGTGTTTTTGTTCTTCTCGTAAGATTGCAGTATTTATTTGTTGATTAAAATTTGGGGGTTAGCTTTTTAAAGGGTTTCTAAGTTATTTTTTGACTTAGAATTTTCATTTGTTGATAAATCATTTTAATCATTTTGTTAAATTTTATCTAACTCAAATAAAAGGTTTCAACTTTTAATCATATTTTCATAAGGATCATTGACTCGAAGATTAAATCATATATACATACTAGTATGGCACTGTTCATGGAGCTCACATCTTCAAATTCAACAAAGCCAAAGCAGAATCCTTGTTGCTGCAGAAAAAGGAATAAGAGGACACATATTAACGATCTGTAGGTCAGTGAACCAGGATGAATATAAGGTGTACTGCACTAACCCTATTACTTCTAACTTGTACACCTCCTTGCTTAATAGGCCCATATGTCTTAAATTCAGCTTCAAGTTGGGCTACAGTAACATCTAGAGGCAAATTGCGGACATAAATAGAGTATCCCTCAGCTGCAAGAATTAAAATTTAAGTAAATTAGATGACAATGTACTCTTAATGGGACTGTAAGCAATGAGAAAGTCAGAAGCAGAATGAACATGACAATGCAAGCAGATCGAATAATACAACATCTAGATCAAACTCAAAACACATCTACTTATTGTGCTCCTTTATTTGCTAAAAAAATTAAATATGAACATCCCTATTCCATTTTTTCTGACATATAGATGTGTCCATCACAAGATGGAAGTAATGAGTTTATTTCAGACAAGTTTCAAGAAATTATACCTTCATCTTCAGCATCATTAGCTTCAGGTACATTGATTCCACTAGGGGTAGTAGGATTTGATGCTTCAGGAGCTGCAATTTGTGCTATGGCAGCAACTGGCTGCTTTACAGCCTTCGGAGGAGCCATTCTGGAAGTATTGGTAGGTACATAGATTTTGGTTGTCCCTTTCTTTGTTTGTGAACTGACAATTGGTGCATATGACTTCTTTGGAGCATCTTCTTAGGCAACAAAATTAGCTGATTCTGTATTTGTAGGGTGCTGGTCCTCGTTGAAATGGGATTCAGTTTCCACAATAATCTCTCTTTCATCAGCAACTTGTCTCCCATCTTCCAAAATGTCATTGGTTTTTTCCTCAACGTGTTGAACTTCTTATGCATGTGAGCAAGCTTGGTCGAGATTTGGAGGATCAACCACATGAGTAGGTTCTGTATTCAAAATGAAAATAGTAAAATATTTTAAGAGGATACAAGAACAAGTACATTTATTTAATTAGAAAAGAGATCTATTGAAGCTAGTTAGTTAAGCTGACACTTATATGTTAATTAGTTGTTAGTTGTAGTTAGTGGAAGTAGAAAGTCGGTTAGACTAGTAACTAACTCTAATGCTAAAGTGTCCAGCTGTGATGATCAGTTAATCACACTATAAATACTTGTATGTGCCTTCATAGTTTTAGTTCGGTATGAAATAAATTTCTCTCTTCTATCTTCTCTCAAAATGCTTCCGCCATTAATGTAGCTTGAGCTTACAAGCTAAGTATGAAATCTAACATGGTATCAGAGCAGTGTTGACTGGAAATACACGCTCAAACAAATAGATTCTTTAATTGCGAATAGAAATGGCTGGAAACTTAGAAACAGAACCAGTTGAAGATCGACAGACTCAGGTAATTACTGAGAAAATCAATAACACACATCCACTATTTGTTCACCCGTTAGATACTGCAGGATCGGTGTTGATTCCCACAAAATTGACTGGATCTAAAAATTACGGGTTATGGAGACGATCTATGACGATAGCCTTGCAAGCAAAAAGGAAATTGGGATTTGTTAACGGGACCTGTAGGAAGGATCTACATGAAGATTGGGAGACTTGTAATGCGATTGTTTTATCCTGGATTATGAACACAGTTTCTACGCATCTTCTCAGTGGAATTGTGTATTCGTCAAATGCACATCTGGTATGGGAGGATCTGAAGGAGAGGTTCGATAAAGTCAATAGAATTCGAATTTTTTAGTTACATCGAGAGATCTTGATGATATCGCAAGGAACTGATTCTATAGCTACGTATTTTACAAGGCTAAGAGAACTTTGGGTTGAATATGATGATCTGGTTTCCACACCTGGGTGTGATTGCGTGAAATCTAGGGATTACATTGAACACCTTCAGGGCCAGAGATTACTGCAATTTCTTAGTGGTTTGAATAATTCTTATGAGCAAGTACGCAAGAAATTATTGCTCAAAACTGTTGAATCATCACTAAATCAAGCGTATGCCATGATTAGTGAGGATGAGAGTCAAAGATCATGTCCTTTTCCAGCTATTGGAGGAAAGAGTGAACATCTTGCCATGCAAAACAATAGAGGACAACCATATAGGGGTAAAAAGCCCTTTGTCAAGTGCGATCATTGTGGACAAGAAGGACATGTAAAAGGAGACTGCTACTGGTTGGTTGGTCGTCCAGAGGAGCAAAATGGGATTCCTGATGATGACTCCAGGAAAAGGAACTATGCAGTAAACAATAACAAAAAGCCATACAACTCGCAATTTCAGAGACAAAAGAACTTTAATGCAAATAATGTTGTAAGTGATGATAGGAGACACTATGCAACTGAAAATGAAGGGAGTTGCTCAATGAAGAATGGAGCTGGTGATCAGGTTTTCACAGATGAACAGTACAAACAATTGCAGTAGCTATATGGGAGAAATGCTTATTTGTTTTCAGATGAACAGTACAGACAAATTCAGGAGATGATGAATGATAAGAAGGAAGACACAAATCAGCACAATCTGGCAGGTACTGTTACATCTCTATTATCTGCATTCTCTTCAAAGGAATGGATCATAGATTCTGGTGCCACTAATCACATTGCATTTAATCTGGACATGTTAAAGGATTCGATGGAGATTAATTGTTCTAGTAATCAACAGGTTCACTTGCCAAATGGTGAAAAATCTAAAATCACTCATATAAGAATTGCTGAGTTCCTAGAAGGGCTGCGAGTTGACAATGTTTTATGTGTTTCGGACTTCAAATACAACTTGATATCAGTTTCCAAACTAACCAGGATCCTATCCTGCTCTATCACTTTCTTTCCTAACTTTTGTATATTTCAGGATCTTTACAATGGCAGGGTGAGGGGGATTGGTAAAGAGGAAGGAAGCTTGTACATTGTCAAGTCTCATGATGTGTGCTCAACCAATAGTACTAAATTGTCTTCAGATAAGGCAAAAGATACTGAACTTTGGCACCAAAGGCTAGGTCATCCATCTTTACAAGTCATGCAGAAACTTGGGTCGACTCAGAAAATAAATTCCACAGCAGATTGTCCAATATGTCCATTGGCTAAGCAGAGTAGATTGATATTTCCAACTAGCTTCTCTAGAAGTAACTCTCCTTTAGAATTGATACATCTTGATGTATGGGGTCCTTACAAAACTCCTACTCATGATAGAAAAAGTTTTTTTCTCTCTATTGTGGATGACTAAACCAGATATACTTGGATTCATATGTTGCAAATGAAAAGTGATGTTATCACTGTTTTGAAGAATTTTCTGTCATTCATTAAAACTCAGTTTAATACTTGTTTAAAGACTGTTAGATCAGATAATGGGACAAAATTTTTCAACAAACAGTGTCATGATTTGTTTACATCTTATGGTATTATCCATCAAAGCAGTTGTGTCTACACTCCACAGCAAAATGGAGTGGTTGAAAGAAAGCATAGGCACATCTTAAATGTTGCCAGAGCTTTAAAGTTTCAAGCTCATATCCCTTCTAGATACTGGGGTGAATGTGTAGAGGGTGGCTGTCTATCTTATTAACAGACTGCCTACTGAAGTTTTAAAAGGTAAAACACCTTATGAGATGTTGTATCAAAAGGTGCCTTTTTTGGATCATCTAAGAGTCTTTGGTTGTTTGTATTATACTGCTAATTTACTGAAATCAGACAAGTTTGATGCAAGGTCCAGACCATCAATTTTCCTTGGGTATTCTTCTACTCAAAAGGGTTACAAGTTACTTGACTGTACTACCAAACAGTTTTTTGTAAATAGAGATATTGTTTTCAAGGAGCATCTATTTCCTTTTGCTTCCACCCTTCCCACATCATCTGATACTAGAGGGAGTACACCACTAGATCATGCAGATGATGTATATTGTGTGCCTCTTGAGGAAGAAATGGAACCAGATATTGCAGAAGACAATGATAATCATGATGCTACAGAGGTGAATGATGATGCAGATATGAATGATGTTGCAGAGGTGAATGATGATGCAGATGTGAATGATGTAACACAGAATGATAGCTTGATTCAAGAGCATGCTGAGGCGACTGATGAAGAAAGAGTTGAGCCCTTATTAAGGAGATCTGGGAGAACTACAAGACCTCATTTGTGGCATGAAGACTATGTGACAGCTAAAGGCAAGGAGAGTTCATTATATCCCATTTCAAATTATATGACATATCACAGGTTACCAACTAAATGCAGAAAGATATTGGCCAGTTTTTCAACAACAACAAAACCAACTAACTTTCAGGAGGCTTCCAAGGATGAAGGATGGGTGTCAGCAATGAAGCAGGAAATTAAAGCCTTAGAAGATAACAATACTTGGGAAATAGTTTATTTACCAAGAGGAAAAAATGCTATTGGATCAAAGTGGGTATACAAGATAAAGTATCAAGTCAATGGGGAGATAGAAAGACTTAAGGCAAGGCTAGTAGCAAAAGGATATAGTCAAAAGGAAGGAATTGATTATCATGAAACCTTTTCACCTGTGACCAAGATGGTCACAGTTAGATCAGTGATTGCACTGGCAGCATCAAAAGGCTGGAATATGTTTCAAATGGATGTATACAATGCATTCTTGCAAGGGGATTTGAATGAAGAAGTGTATATAGAACTTCCTCAAGGTTTCAAAAGGCAGGGGGAAACCAAAGTTTTCAAACCGAATAAGTCATTATATGGCTTAAAACAAGCATCAAGACAATGGAATATCAAGTTATCAGAAGCATTAGTGGATGCAGGGTACTGTCAAAGCAAGTATGATTACTCAATGTTCACTAAAATGAGGCAAGATGAAATTGTGATAATATTGGTGTATGTGGATGATTTACTGATCACAGGAAGCCATGAAGCTCTCATACAAGAAACAAAAGAAGCTCTGCACAAAAGGTTCAAGGTCAAAGACTTAGGAGAGCTACAATTTTTTCTGGGAATAGAGGTGTTGAGATCCAGTAAAGGGATACTCTTGAATCAAAGAAAATATGTATTGGAGATGATATCTGAGTTGGGGCTAGGAGGTACAAAACCAGTGAGTACTCCTATGGATATAAATCAGAAATTCACTTCAGTAAACTATGACAATTGCACTGGGAATAACATTGATGAGTTGTTAGAAAATGTAACTGGATATCAAAGGTTAATTGGTAGGTTATTATATTTGACAATAATCAGGCCTGACATAAGTTTTGTGGTGCAGACTCTTAGTCAGTTTATGCAGGCACCCAAGAAATCACACTGGGATGCAGCAATCAGAGTTGTGAAATATTTGAAGCAACAACCAGGTTTAGGAATCATGATGAGCAGTGATAGAGTTAATTCTTTAAGCTGTTTTTGTGATGTTGACTGGGTTGCATGCCCTAACACCAGAAGATCTGTGACAGGGTTCTTGATTAAGTTTGGGAAGTCATTAGTATCATGGAAATCAATTAAACAACATACAGTGTCCAAGAGCTTTGCAGAAGCAGAGTACAGAAGCTTAGCTGCTGCAACATCTGAGATTGTTTAGCTGCTGGGATTGTTTAGTGAGTTGGGAGTTAAAGTGAAGAAACTTGTGGATGTATACTGTAATAGCAAGGCTGCCATTCAGATTACAGTAAATCCAATTTTTCATGAACGCACCAAACATATAGAGATAAATTGTCATTTTTTTAGGGATAAAATCAAAGAAGGCAAAGTGCAGACTCAACATATTGGAACAAGAGATCAACAAGCTGACTTACTCACAAAAGGCCTTGGAAGAAATCAACATGTGTATTTGTTAAACAAGCTGGGAGTGCTTGATCTATTACACCCTCCAGCTTGAGGGGGAGTATTGAAGCTAGTTAGTTAAGCTGACACTTATATGTTAATTAGTTGTTAGTTGTAGTTAGTGGAAGTAGAAAGTCGGTTAGACTAGTAACTAACTCTAATGCTAAAGTGTCCAGCTGTGATGATCAGTTAATCACACTATAGATACTTGTATGTGCCTTCATAGTTTTAGTTCGGTATGAAATAAATTTCTCTCTTCTATCGTCTCTCAAAATGCTTCCGCCATTAATGTAGCTTGAGCTTACAAGCTAAGTATGAAATCTAACAAGATCCAACCTGGATCAGGGGTCAGAACCTCTGACTCCACATCCTCAGTTCCATTAATCACTTCTGAGACGGTATCAATCTCATTTTCTTCGACATACCTAAAAACATCATTCAAAACAAAATAACCATTGCCCTGTGGAGCAAGGAAAAATGTCTAGACGAATTTCCTTTTTAATTTATCCCTTCCGGTTAAGCATCCAATCACCAAAACAATCACCCCTCCCTTAAAGGAATCTTGTGCATCTGCAGTCTTTATTTCGGCCTTGTAGTTCTTGTAGTCCAATGAACATATCAAAGTGTTGATATTCTGCTCAATCATCAAAAAAAGCGATAAGGTTTTACATATTGCAAGATAATATTCAATTTTTCACCTTATTATACAAGTCTTGCTAATGATTCTTCAATTAATATCTCTAAACAAGATTTTTAAAAAGATGCAACAAAGAACAATACAAGAAATACACTTTTGGCATGCTACTAATCATGTTAATTTAGCAACACTTTAAGTACACAATGAGTTGATTTAAGGCAATAGATTTGAGCATTTAAATTTTAAACTTATTTCTTGAGACTTGTATAAATAATGACTAGATGTGAAAAATATTATTGTGTCACATTTGTGAATATTTTCTCTACGTATACAAAAGATTTTTGTTGAGAAATAAAGAGATGAAGTTTTTGATATTTTAATTTAAAAATTTGTATGTTAGATACAAAATTGAAAACTTTATGAGAAGGTTATCCTTCTATTGTGAAATATTTGAAAGTGTAGGGATGTTGTGTTAAGGTTGTGCTACATAATCATAAGAAAAGAAAAATTAATCTAAGTTTTTTAACCGTATGTTAATAAATGTTGCATATACATATTTGTGATAATCAATTGTGATGTGATTGCGTGTAAAGTTATAGTGGGAAAAAATATTAATGAGTTTTAAAATTTATTATATTTCTCATGTTTTTGTCGAAAATGATATTGCTTCTTGATACATTATTTTGGAAAAAAATCCTTGGCGATGCATGAGAGGTACCTCAAGTATAGTACCAGATAAATTTAATATTTTGTTGTACTAGAAGGTACAATGACGCAATGTGAATTTCAAAATTCGCTAGTAATAATGAATTATTATTGGTGATGGTGCCACAATATAAAAAGAAACTAATTAGAGTTAGTCGTTGTGGAGTTGATTGGTGATGAGACTAACTGGTTAAGACAATTCTTAGTTTGTTTTTTAATTCAAGTCCTCACCAAGGTTGTGAGCCCTTAGTGTGGGGGGTTAAGTTTGACCCCGATCATGTCTATTCATCAAAAGAGGTAAAAGTTAGAGGGGGACACGGACCACCAACAAGAAACCAACTACACAAAAAATTTCCAAAGAAATAAAGAAAGGAGACAACTCTTAGGGGTCGTTTGGTAGGCCGCATTAGAAGAAATAATCCATATATTATGTAAGGTATTATTTAGTGCTATGTTTGGTAAGAATTTGAGCCTATGTATAACTAATACATGGGTTAGTTATACATCCTACATGGTATTATAGGATGTATTACTAATACCTTCCATTTGGAGGTATTAGTAATACATAGGATATAATACCAAGGATAAGTCTATGTAAAGACAAAAATATCCCTCAAATCATTTTAATTATTTTCTTGATTTTGTGATTTATATTTGTACTAGTAAATTTATTTAAATAAATTAGCTTACAAATTATTTAGAGAGAGTTGTTTGTTACTCATAAATCCAATACAAATCAATACAAATTTGAAATGTGAGTTGTTTATTTGTATATGACGTTTGTGATCTAAATTGAACGTGTATATATATATATTTGCGTGCTTTTCTAATTATTTGTATTTTAAAAAATTTACATACATATTAAAACTAGAACTTGCAATTTTATGTGTATATGTAGATGGTTTATTCAATTTTACTATTGTTGACCATTTTTTCGATTTTAAAAGTAGATGGTTTATCTTTTTAAAATTAAAAAATGACATTTTGTGAGTGATCAATTTATTAAGATGACAATTATTTATCCTCAAATAATTCAAGTGAAAAAACAACAAACAAGACAACTAAATTGTTCTTCCATAGCTAGTTAGAAGGTTATAAAAAAATAATATTGTCCGGCAATTATCTACGTTGACCCAGTTACATAATAATTCAAGGGTATAATTGGAAAGAAGCTTTTTATAGAGATTTAATCCAAACACAAGATGAGGTGGGAAAAAATGAACCAAACACTTGATAAAAATAAACCCTGCATTACTAATCCCTGCACTACTAATCCATGCATTACTAATTCATGCATTACTAATCCCTTCGTTAGTAATCTTTGTGCCAAACGACCCCTTAGAGTGTATTCCAATTGAAATAAAATTAGCATTTTCTGTGGAAAAATTACATACATGTGTTTAAGACATGATGGGATAAAACAATTGTTGTGAGATGAAATTTATTATGTGTAGTCAGGATGAATCTAATCAATTCATAGTCTAAAAGAAACATCGAGGGGAGTGAGACTTTTGTCATTTGAGAAGATCAACAATAATGGTAAATCAACCTATGTGATTGGAGATCTCATGAATTAGGCTCATGTGGGTAAAAACAAGTCATTAGTTGATCAAGTAAGCACTATTAAATTATGTCCCTCATATGATGTGTGAATATAGTGCAACAATCAGCAAGGCAAAGTGAGGTTGTGTTAAACTCTTAATTCAAATCATATTGATCCTTTATATATAGGTGGTGTGTTACTCCCTAGAATACACTTGATGATTGGACCTATATGAGTGTGAAGTGTTGCCGCTCTTATAAAATTATGACAGATTTCAAGAGTACTTGTGTATATCAGGACAAGTGCATGGTCTCTTAGCGCAAAACCGCAATAACGACAAAGATTGAACATGTATAATGTGATAGAATAAGACACTGGACTTACAAACGAATTATTGGTTCATAGAAGTTGTAAATTTCACTAATTGTTCTGTAAGTTTAATCTTGTTTACCTATAAAAAAAAAAAAAAAAAGATAATACCAATTATGTTCCTATAGGCTATAGCATCTGTAGGTAATAGGTATACTTGTTGGTAATGGGCACTTAGTTGAGTGTTGTAGAGGAGTAGTTCTAACTTACACCAAAAATTACTTTCGATTTGAACTTGAAAGTGAGGTTGAAAGCTTGATGTAACAACTTTTAGGTTGTGCTTTCAGAGAACATATTTGTGGATGGTAGTATTGGAAAGTTGGTTTTGAGAACTATGCCCTCAATGCCTTTGGTATAATAGCAAAGGTAGTACAACATGGACATGAGGTGCACGCACATCATGAGCTCAAACTCTATTGTGAACCGAGTTTAGTATTTAAGTAAAGAAGGATGGAACGTGACCCATTAACCATTGAGCTTGGGAGACAAAAACAACAGATTTATCGGTCATAAAAAACAGGTTTCGAAGTTTTGACTTCAATTCATGTTGTCCACTCTATAATATGATAGAATATGGCCGAGAGGAACTGTTGTTATCCCGGAGTTAGAACTGTTGCACCTTCTTTTAAATCTTGTTTAGAGATATTAATTGAAAAAGCATTAGCAAGAATTGCATAATAAGGTGATAAATTGAATACTATCTTGCAATCTAAAAGGAAAAATAACCTAAAAACACATCTTATTTTATCATAATCTCTAAAATTCTCTACCATTTAAAAAAAATTCAAAAATCTCTTCTCGAATACATCACTCTCCTCTTGCTGATACATCATATCCCTCTCAAATACATCACTCCCATGATACATCCTCACCTATGTATCCGGATGTCTGCTAATGTATCCGAAAGTCCAGTGATGTATCCAGATGTCATATCCCCTCTCTGATACATCCCTCCCCTCACAAATACATCCCTCACCTATGTATCTGAAAGTCCATTAATGTATCAGGAAGTCCAGTAATTTATTCGAAATCCATAAAATTTAAGATATTTTTGTAATTTAAAAAAGAATAGGAAAATAATGTAATTAGCTCTTAATACTGTGAGATTTAAGTAAATTATGCATATTTAAACCCTTATTGTTTTTCTTGATGTTTGAGCGGAATATCAATACTTTGATATGTCCATTGGACTACAAGAACTACAAGGTCGAAATAAAGACGGTAGATGCATAGGATTCCTTTAAGGATGGGGTGATTGTTTTGGTGAAGGGAAGTTTAACCGGGAGAGATAAGTTAAAAAGGAAATTCGCCTCGACATTTTTCCTTGCTCCACAAGACAACGGTTATTTTGTTTTGAATGATGTTTTTAGGTATGTAGAAGAAAATGAGACTGATATCGTCTCAGAAATGATTAATCGAACTGAGGATGTGTAGTTAGAGGTTCCGACCCCTGATCCAAGTTGGATCTCTTTTCTAAATCAATAGCTGTAGTTGTTCTTGTTTTCTCTTAAAATCCTTTACTATTTTCATTTTGAATCCAAAAACCTACTCATGTCGTTGATCCCCCAAACCTCGACCAAGTTGGCTCATATGTAGAAGAAGTTCAACATGTTGAGGGAAAAGCCAATGACTCTTTGGAAAATGGGAGACGAGTTGGTGATGAAAGATAGATTGTTGTGGAAACTGAATCTCGTTTCAACGAGGATCAGAACCCTGCAAATACAGAATCCGCTAATTCTGTTGCCCAAGAGGATGCTCCAAAGAAGTCATATGCATAATTGTTACTTCACAAAAAAGAAAGGGCCATCCAAAATCTAGGTACCCACTAATACTTCCAGAATGGCTCCTCCGAAGGCTGTAAAGCAGCCGGTTGCTGCAGCAGCACAAACTGCAGCTCTTGAAGCATCAAATCCTACTGCCCCTAGAGGAATTAATGCACCTGAAACTAATGATACTGAACATGAATGTATAATTTCTTTGAAACTTGCCTGAAATATACTCGTTACTTCCATTTTGTGATGGACACATCTATATGTGACAAAAAATGGAATAGGGATGTTAGTATTTAATTTTTGAGCAAATGAAGGAGCACGATAAGTAGATGTGTTTGAGCATGATCTAGATGTTGGGTTATTTGATCTACTAGCATTGTTATGCTTATTCTGCTTTAGACTTTCTCATTGTTTACAGTCCCGGTAAGAGTACATTGTCATCTGATTTACTTCGATTTTTATGTCCGCAATTTGCCTCTAGATGTTACTGTATCCTAACTCAAAGCTGAATGATATAGGCCTATTAAGAAAGGAGGCGTACAAGTTAGAAGTAATAGGCTGGTTCAGCATACATTATATTCATCTTGGTTCACTACCACCTACAGATTGTTATCATGTGTCCACTTATTATGTTTGCTG
This sequence comes from Solanum acaule, assembly GCA_036250505.1. Lineage (NCBI taxonomy): Eukaryota > Viridiplantae > Streptophyta > Magnoliopsida > Solanales > Solanaceae > Solanum > Solanum acaule. The sequence goes on along the minus strand of JAJOOR010020248.1, from coordinate 2,933 downwards.
CAGCAACAAGGATTCTGATTTGGCTTTGTTGAATTTGAAGATGTGAGCTCCATGAACAGTGCCATACAGGTTTGTGCTCCCTAAAACATCATTGCATCTTTTTTCTAGAATTTAGAATGTGTTTACTTCCTAGACTTGTTAGTACATGATATGTTGCATTATTAGTCTATACAAGAAGATGCATGATGAACCCTTGATCACATTATAGAGTGAATGTACATGGTCAATGACATGCCAGATTTGGGAAAATTTTAAAAAAAAAACAGTAGAGAAGTAATAATAACAATTCTGATAAGGGAACTAGACAACGCTCAATCGTCTACTTTCTACCCTAATCCTCGACCTCCCTATCTTATCTAGGGTCATGCCTTCAGTAATCTGCAGAGTGTCATTCCTGTCTAATCTTCTGTCAACAGCAACTCTCATCCAAATTTTGGATAAATAATCCCACAAAAGTGACCAATCGGCCAGTACAAACAGCTAAACAGCTGTAGTTTGAACGGGCATCCAAATAGAGAAATAAAATTTTACATTCCATCAAACCTTTTTTCCTGTACATAATTTGGAAATACTAATATTAAGCGCTGTGAGTTAGTACTGTGAAAACACGAGTCACGGGTCACCCACACAAATAAATTGTTAGTGAAAAAAACCCCCCAACACTTGGGTAAACAGGGGAGAAAACGAGAACACAAAGTAGCGTCAATGTCAACTTTGATTAAGTTGATATCACTAGTTCACTACACAGCTAACCTGTTCCGCTGCTTGCACACTGGCAAACAAATAAACTAGATCAAAATTTACCACCAAAAAATTTATCCAGCCACATAAACTATGCTGTAGCAGAACTCTGACTAGGGCCACCTCTCTGTCCCCCTCTCCCTCTTACTTGATAGCCTTCACCACCACGTCCACCTTGAACCCTGCCATGCCCTGAAAAATCACGTCCTCCAAATTCACTTCTCCCGTAGCTCCAACCTCCACCAAAGTTTCCGCGGACCCTGAAATTGTCATTTCGGAATACTCCTCTTCTAGGAGAGAAACGGCCTCTAACGCTACCAACTGTAACATCAAATTGAAAAATCAGGTTTATAATTTTATAAGGTCATGGTGCATTAACTCTTACAGTTTGATGGTATGAATAGCTTGCAGAATTTGATGTCTGACTTTTTTTATGTGAACTCAACATCCAAAACTTTTAAAGATAATACACTCTTAAACTTACCTCTAGTTGTAGTTCTTTTCATCTCGACAACAGCTTGACGAGTCCCCATGATAATGGGTGAAGCCTGAAAAAAAGAATAGTCACAGTAATGCATCTTCATATCATGTACTAACAAGTCTAGGAAGTAAACACATTTTAAATTCTATCAGAAGATAGCCTGTGCAATGATATTTCAGGGAGCACATACCTGTATGGCACTGTTCATGGAGCTCACATCTTCAAATTCAACAAAGCCAAAGCAGAATCCTTGTTGCTGCAGAAAAGGGAATAAGTGGACACATATTAACGATCTGTAGGTCAGTGAACCAGGATGAATATAAGGTGTACTGCACTAACCCTATTACTTCTAACTTGTACACCTCCTTGCTTAATAGGCCCATATGTCTTAAATTCAGCTTCAAGTTGGGCTACAGTAACATCTAGAGGCAAATTGCGGACATAAATAGAGTATCCCTCAGCTGCAAGAATTAAAATTTAAGTAAATTAGATGACAATGTACTCTTAATGGGACTGTAAGCAATGAGAAAGTCAGAAGCAGAATGAACATGACAATGCAATCAAATAAATACAACATCTAGATCAAACTCAAAACACATCTACTTATTGTGCTCCTTTATTTGCTAAAAAGATTAAATACGAACATCCCTATTCCATTTTTTCTGACATATAGATGTGTCCATCACAAGATGGAAATAATGAGTTTATTTCAGACAAGTTTCAAGAAATTATACCTTCATCTTCAGCATCATTAGCTTCAGGTACATCTATTCCACTAGGGGTAGTAGGATTTGATGCTTCAGGAGCTGCAGTTTGTGCTACTGCAGCAACCGGCTGCTTTGGAGGAGCCATTCTGGAAGTATTGGTGGGTACATAGATTTTGGTTGTCCCTTTCTTTGTTTGTGAACTGACAATTGATGCATATGACTTCTTTGGAGCATCTTCTTGGGCAACCGAATTAGCTGATTCTGTATTTGTAGGGTGCTGGTCCTCGTTGAAATGGGATTCAGTTTCCACAACAATCTCTCTTTCATCAGCAACTTGTCTCCCATCTTCGAAAGAGTCATTGGCTTTTTCCTCAACATGTTGAACTTCTTCTGCATGTGAGCCAGCTTGGTCGAGATTTGGAGGATCAACCACATGAGTAGGTTCTGTATTCAAAATGAAAATAGTAAAATATTTTAAGAGGATACAAGAACAAGTACATTTATTTAATTAGAAAAGAGATCCAACCTGGATCAGGGGTCAGAACCTCTGACTGCACATCCTCAGTTCCATTAAGCACTTCTGAGACGGTATCAATCTCATTTTCTTCGACATACCTAAAAACATCATTCAAAACAAAATAACCCTTGTCCTGTGGAGCAAGGAAAAATGTCTGGGCGAATTTCCTTTTTAACTTATCCCTTCCGGTTAAGCATCCAGTCACCAAAACAATCACCCCATCCTTAAAGGAATCCTGTGCATCTGCAGTCCTTATTTCAGCCTTGTAGTTCTTGTAGTCCAATGAACATATCAAAGTGTTGATATTCTGCTCAATCATCAAGAAAAGCGATAAGTTTTTACATATTGCAAGATAATATTCAATTTATCACCTTATTATACAAGTCTTGCTAATGATTCTTCAATTAATATCTCTAAACAAGATTTTTAAAAAGGTGCAACAAAGAACAATACAAGAAATACACTTTTGGCATGCTACAAATCATGT
>JAJOOR010020247.1:0-35855 GCA_036250505.1 Solanum acaule | reverse complement strand
TTAGTCCCTATTTCCCGTTAATTAATGTTGAATGTACTTTCGCGACCGATGAAGTGTGATGACAAGTTTGAGAGGCTTGTTTGGGGTTCCTTCGGGTTCCTCATTCGCCATGTCACGTCTAGGCCCTAGGCTTGGGTCGTGACAGTAGTCATGGAGGATATGGATGTGGGATGATGGTGATTATGGAGGCTATGATGATAGCCATGATCAAGAGCCAAATGGGAATGATAGCTATTATTTCGGAGAAGAATATGAGGGAAATGGTGATCATAGATCTTATGGTGAGGATGGAGAGGACGAAGAACCTTGTGATGGCTCCTATGATAGTGATAGAGCATGTGAGAGATCTTACTCCCATTCCTATAGTAGAGATTATTCCTATGATGCTGACTGAACATATTACACTTCCCACTCCAACGTTGAAGATGAGGTGAGGTATAATACTCTCTTATATAAGAATTATGAGGAGCATGGCCCTAAGGCTTGTGAAGATTCATATTCTTTGTCTTGTGGTAATCCTTGCCTTAGTCGAAGAGGAGTGTATGGTTACACTAGTTCAAGTCGAAGTCATCCGATGGGAAGAAGATAGTGTGAATCTCTAATGTCTAAGGATACTACATCCTACAGTCCTCTTTTTAATGCACACTTATCGGGATATAGGAACCAAGACAGATATGGGGGATGTGTTAGCAATCTCAGTCCCAAAAGGGTTTGTCTTCCTATTTTTGAAGGAAAGTGTGATCGCGAGGCTTATCTTTATTGGGAGTGGCAATGTGAGCGGAATTTCCAAAACCATGATTTGGATGACACTAAGAAATTCATTTATGCCTTTGAACACCTTAAAGGTCTTTCATTGAGTTGGTGGAAACATGAGGGATGGCTTCGAGAATTCAATGGAAATGCTACACTTTGACATATGGAGAATTAAAAGGGCTTATGAGGTACAAGTATGTGCCAAATGGGTACACAGAGCTTTATAATGTTGACCCGAGAAGACAAGTTCTTAGAATAAAGGTTGACATTTGTGGAGCTTTGGGGTTTGATCTTGTCCTCGATGATGGTGCAATCTGAACTACATCATTCCATCTATGGTAAGCTACTTAAAACTACTATCAAGGCGTTATACATACATCATGGAGGGATGTAAGGTTACCAAAGTTTTAAATGTCTCTTTAACGCACGGTGAATACTATAAGGAGGTTCGGTGTGATGTCATACCCATGGAGTTTTTTCACTTGTGTTTGGGAGACAATTGGTTTAACAAACATAGGGTTCCAAACGAGCATAAATGGTCCAAGTAAGTTATGGATCAATTGGGAATACATCTATTTCCTCCTCCTAAGGTGCAAAATGAGAGACAAAAGATTGAGAGGGGTAGGGGAGAGCAAGGTGGCGACCTTAGAGTGGGAAAATGATAGGTTGAGTATAGTTAAGTGAGGGGGTTGCCACAATCTCAATCCAACCTCTTTGTTTATCCTTCATTTTGTAAGGGTTTTTATGTAGGTATAAGCATGATGAATGGAGAAACACAAGTTCCCAACAAAGATCCTACCATTGAAGGTGTGAGGGGTGCACTTTTGGGGTGTCCCAACATTCCTAAGGGAGTGTCATTTCAAGGTAAAGAAGATCTTTCTTGTGAACGTGAAGGTACATGTAACACCTCGAATTCGAGAAGAACAAAATTTTTTAGTTTATATAAAAATCTGGTGCCAACTCCGATGGAGCCACCTATGGCCTGTGGACTGACACACGAACCGTACTTTAGCTCTATGGTTGGCCAGCCCAAGATCCCAAAAGTTGTCAAGTTCTAGTACTTAGTGATAGTTCACCATGACGGCTCGTCATCCAATCCACGAGCCGTAGATAAGCTTCGTGGGTGAGTCCCAGACTTAGAAAAATTTAAGAGTCTCAAGTCGAGAACGATGGCCGCGACCCACAACCTGTCGTCTGAACCACGGTTTGTAGGAATGGGTCTGTATTTTGGTATAATAATCAAGTCTCTGAAACCAACGATGGCTGACCAGGATGGTCCATAGGTGGAACCACGGACAATAGGTCCCCACCGTCGTTGGTGACGACATTTATTTTTAGGGGCTTCTTCGTATTTTCCCCAAATTGTTTTAAATCAATACCACTTCATTTTGCCCTGTTTTAGAACCCCCTATAAAATAATTTCAACCCCAAAATTGACCCAATTGAAATCATTCTCTCAAATTCCTAAAAGAAGAACAAGTCTTCTTCTCAAATATTTCTCTCTCTAGAAGTTGAAGAAGAAAGCTAGGGTTTGCAAGTCAAGTCTCCAATTCCACCATTGAAGGATATCTTTTGGCATTGATTTATGATAGTCTTCATCCATGGAGCCCTTTTCTCCATGGAATCCCCAAATTCTCCAATTTGTCAAGCTAGAATTCCCCAATTGAGTTAGGACTTTTCTTCCATGTCATGGATTCCTTTTAAGTTTAATTATGTGATTGAATTGAGATTAATTATGAATTAATTGAGGTGAGTCCATGTTTTTAAGATTAATTCCCATGAACCCATGCTTAACCCATGTTTTCCAAGATAATTGTGATTGAGAGTGTGGTAAGAACTATGGAAGGAGAATTGTAGAATTATGCATGTTCTTATGAGAATAATGAGATATGATGAAAGTTGCTTTGAGAGTGAAGATATACGTTGATTGTTTTTGGTAATTGTTGTGAAAGGATTTCTCACATAATTACTTAATGCATGAATGTGAAAGGTTTTATCACACTAAAGGATTCTTAGGTTGAAAAGATTTCTCACCTAAAATGAATCAAAGACAAAGAGCTATTCTAAGGATGAGGCAAGAAGTGATTACCCATGACCTCTAATGAAAGACAAGAGACGTTTAACCATGTCACATGAATTAAAGACAAAATGCGATTACCCATGTCACATGATGTAAGGACAAGAGGCGATTACCCAAGTCACTTAAAGAAAATATGAATTAGAATACTAGATATTTCATGGGAGTTATGCTTAGCATCGAGTGGACAAGTGGCGATTACCTATGTCCCATAAACTATGTGTCAACATAGGATTGTCTAGATAGACATTAACTAGTGGATCCACGTAAGCTAGAAAGTTCATGGTCATACCTTGGCAAGTAAGACACCCCTTTTCGGTGTGGGAGACACCGAATCCATGTTAGCACCTCACATTGTCTTACATGTATGTTAAAGTTAATTCTCCCACATTAATGAATTAAGGTTTCTCCGAGGAAGTATCTCATACATGTTTAAGATGATGACTATGCGCATTGACCATGTTTTATGACTCATGTTTTCTAACTCTTTATCCCATGTTTTAACTTTGTCATTTTACATCATTTATATGTCCCTTTTTACATGTTTTCATATGTTTTATGCATGCTTTCATATTTAGTACATCTTTGTACTACTCATAGTCTTGCCTACATTTCTCCAAAGGTAAGTACCGACCTTACAGATTTGCATTTCCATGGCTAGGATCTCATTTAGAAGATTGAAGTTGATGAGTCCTCATATTCTGAGGATCGAGCTTGATTTCCTTTTTGTCCTTACTTTCAGTTTTGGAACTTGATGTAGGGGATACTCCCCAATCTATTCTATGTATTAGATGGCTTTGAGATGATGTTTAGATTTCCACTTTTCTTTAAAAAACGTTTATATGTTGAAACTATCTCTGTATCTCTTGTATTCTATTTTCTTGTATGATGAATGATAAGTGGCTTGTATGGGGCCTCTCAGGGTCTTATACGTCATGTTACGCCTAAGGGCTACCTTTGGTCGTGATAGTACGCTACCTAAACTTAACACTTTTACAATTGCAAATGAACAAAGTGTAAGTGATAGATTGAATTTAGGTGAGCCTAATGTTTCTTTACCTTGTGTTGGTAATGTACATATAGAGAGTATGGATACATTAATTGATTCTATTGATGACTGAATTAATTCTTCTGTTAAGATCGATTTGTGTCCACCTAGTGTAGACACCCATGCTTTGAGGGATAGTTAAGAATCATATGATATTTGTGTTGATCAACTTGCATTTGAGTGTAGTTCACTAATTGAGGAATCTTGTGATGTGATTAAGGAACCTCAATTTGGTGATACTGATAATAATGTTGATAATTTGAATAGAAGTGACTCTTTGAGCATATCTTTTGTGGAAGATCCTATAACTTGTTTTGCTTATAGAGATCATGTACTTAAAAATGCTTCGAAAAATGATATGTGACTTCTTTAGAGTGAACATACATGTTTTAATTCTCCCCTGGTGGTTGATCATTCCCTCTTTAAGTACAATATCTCTTTTGAAAATGATGAAATCACTCCTAGTGGTGTGAATCATGAGAGTAGTGTAGTTCTTGATAGGTATATTTTTTTTATAGTAACCCACTATGGTGTGAAGATTTTCCTCCCAAAGATGGAAATCTCTTCTTTGAAGATGAGAGTACTCTTGTGGGGAAGGATTATGATTAGAAGGAAGGTGGTATGTGTTTTCCCATTACCTCTTCTTCTTGGTGTGTTCCAGTTCTTATGGTATGACAAATCATTTTGAGCCTATTAGTAGTCATACCTATAAAAACACCTTAGACGATGTTGTTTTGTGACACACCTTTCTCTGTTACATGTTTACATATGATGATGCTCACACTTTTGAGTGGAGTATGTTTTTCGATGGTAAGAGTGCCAATCGGACAAAAAGTGGGGTACTTGATCCTAGTTCATGTATTTCCTTTCCATTTGACACTGATAGTGAGTTGAATTATGGAACTTATGTAGTAATGCTTGGTTGAAATGACAACATAATTTTGATGAATTTGTTTACACCTTTCCCTATGATGAAAAGTCCTTCTTGAGGGTTTACAATCTACTTGAGGGGCCTATGTTTTGTATGGGGAAGGGTAGTTTCCTAAACCCCTTTCTTTAGTATCGCTTTGAGTATGATCTTATTGATTGTGTATCTAGTGGGGGTAGGAGTTATTTTTCAAGAGAAGGTGAAGTTTATCTTAAATTCTTCATCATGTCTTTGTGTGTTCCATCTTGTGATGTAATGAGTGCTAATCCACTTGAACCTAGTTGTGATCTTGATTATATGAACACCTTAGAGGACCTGAGTGGGCATGACACCTTCCTCTAATATCCCTTTGCATATGATGAGTCTCATGCTGGAGTTAAAGGTGCATTGCATTTGGGTCGGGGTATCATTACCATCTATACTTGTTTTTATGACTCAATTATGTGGACCAATTATCATTTTGACCCCGGTGTTGGCTTAAATTTTGACAAGTGTGGTAGTAACACTTTCTTTCTTTCATATGATTCTTACTTGGTGTTATTACTTGATCCTATGTTCTTGAATGAGGTATGTTTGCCAACTTGTATGGGGAATACTTTTATACTTGACCCCGATCATGAATTGGTAAGAATTATTTTTTTGAAGTTAGCTATCACATTGGATGGAGTCCTAACTTAAATTAACATTGTTTATCACTTTGCACTTAGGTATGAGGGTGTTCAGGTGCTACTTGACTTAAAAGGGGAATTGTGCTTGTTAAAATTTGGAACTAATGAGGGTTTACATGTGTTGTTGCCTAAGTGTAATGGTTCTTTCACTCTTCCCTTTGGTCAAAGTCTCTTAAGTAGCAAAGTATCTCTTGTTTTTATGGGTTACACACCCTTTGTTGATCATTTTGATTCTTGGTTATATGCTAAGTTTGTGCATCCTTGGCATGGTGATAGAACAATTATTGCTAACACTTATAACCCTCATGCCATGAGGATCTTGTTGTTATTTGCCTTCCATATGGTTTTGCAAGGTTTAGATTCGAGGACAAATCCTTTTCAAGAAGGGAAGAATGATGCAATCCATATTACCTCAAAGCCATTCAGTCCAAGCCAAGTTTAGAAACTTCAAAGTATAGAACGACTATTCACAAAGATGAAGGTTCTTGAGCTTGAGTTGATGACAAAGAGGGGACTCCATGCCTTGAATAGTAACATACGCGCTTGGAAGGAGCTCCCAATTGAGCAATACAATGTTAGGATGACATCTTGGAGTGTGGGAGGTCTAACAAAGCAAGGAAGAGCAAGTGAAGAAGCTACAACATTCGCTGAACTGGAGGTCACTTCGGCGACTTGCCTAATGGCTAAGTCTAGGGCTCCAAGATCGCCTAAAGTTCTAGGGATCCATAGAAAAGAGCCAGTTCTCCAATTGGATCGGCAACTCGTCGAGTCCCTTAGGGGAGCAAGACCCAGCTAACTCTTTTCCTCATTTGGGCCATTTTTGGTCTCTTATATAACAATGGCTTAAAACTGTAAATAGCAAGTATAGGTTCTCTTTTAGGTAGACTATTTTTAATATGGATGATTGATGAATTGGATCTCCTTTGAGAGACTTGAGAGATTGGTGAAGCTTCTATTAAACATTGTTTAGAAACGGGGGTTTCTTGGAGATTTAATTTCCTTGGGGTCTTTGTAAGAGATTCGGTGCTTGATTACGATTAATCGATTGAGGTCTTTAGGTTTAATATACATTTAGGTTACTTTTTATTTCCTTTTTTTCTATCAATCTATTTATCTAAATTCGGTGCTTGTTTAGGCATTGCAATTGGAGGTTTTAGGATTTAATACATCCTTCAGTTGCCAATTGTTCCTTCTCTTGTATCTCTTCTTCTATTTTTATTTGTTGTCTTTGATTTCCCCATTATCATTCGTAATTCTTAGAGATAATTACATCAATAACTAAGACACATGAACCCAAAGAGTAAACTATGAGGATCTAAATAAGTCAAGCTTGTGCAGGAATAGAGGGAATGATATGAGGATAACGGGATATCATATAGGCCTCTGCCTCCCAAGTAGCACCTTCAAGTAACTGATTCCTCCAAAGAACCATTACGAAAGCAACTTCTTTATTTTTCAACTTCCGAACTTTCTGGTCTAAAATCTCAACCGTAACTTGTTCATAAGAAAGACTATCCTTTATACCAAGACTCTCCAATGGTTCTATAGATGCCGAATCACCAACACATTTCTTCAAGAAGGAGACATGGAAAACTAGATGCACTGATGCCATAGGTAAATTAAGTTCATAAGAAACTTTACTGATCCGCCTCAAAATATGTTATGGGCCCACATAACGGGGACTAACTTTCCATTTCTTTCTAAATCTCATCATACCCTTTATGGAAGAAATTTTAAAATAGACTCAATCTTCTACATCAAACACAAGGTGTCTTTTTCTAACATCGACATAGGACTTTTGTCGACTTTGAGCCTTTTTCAACCTTTCTCTAATAAGTCAAATGTTCTCTATAGCTTCATGTACCAACTCGGGTCCTATCCAAGCAACTTCACCCACTTCAAACTAACCAATAGGAGATCTACACCTCCTGCCATATAGTTCCTGAAATGGAGCCATAACAATGCTTAAATGATATCTATTGTTATATGCAAACTCAATCAAAGGCAAATGATCATTCCAATTTCCCTTAAAGTCAATCACACGAGCTCTCATGATATCTTTCAAAGTTTTGATAGTACGCTCTGCTTCCCCACATGTTTGAGTATGTAAGGCCGTACTAAGCTTAACCCGAGTACCAAACCCCTTTTCGAAAGATTTCCAAAACTAAGAAGTGAATTGGGAACCACAATCGGAGATAATGGGTAAGGGAACTCCATGAAACCTAACCATTTATCTCACGTACAACTTAGCATAGTCCTCCGCCGATTAAGAAACCTTGATGGGAATGAAATGAACCAATTTCATCATTCAATCCACAATAACCCAAGTTGAGTCATGTTGTTGTCGGGTGCGGGGTAAACCAACAATGAAGTCCATATTCAAATCTTCCCACTTTCAAGTAGGAATACTGATATCTTGGGACAAACCTCCCGACATTTTATGTTTAACTTTCACTTGTTGACAATTAAGACACTTAGACATAAATTCCGCAATATCCTTCTTCATCCCATTCAACCAATAGACCTCCCGCAAAGCAAAGTACATCTTGGTGGCTCTCAAGTGAATGGAATCTCGAGAACTATGGGCTTTTGATAAGATTCACCCCCTTAGGTCATAGTCATTGGGAATACACAAATGACCCACGTATCGAAGCACACCATCTCCCCCTTAGGAGAAAGCCTCAATGGACTTCTCAAGCACCGCTTCCTTCAATTAGACCAAATTCGGATCAACACCTTACTTGGCCTTTAGATTTGACAAAAAACACTATTTTAAACCATTATAGACCATAACACCACATTTGGTGGAGTCAACTAATCGAACACCCAATCGGGCTAATCTATGAACATCACAAACCATCTCCTTCTTATCATTTTTAATATGAGCAACACTACCCATTGATTATCGACTAAGAGAATCCACCACCACATTTGCCTTGTTGGGGTGATAGAGAACACCCATGTAATAATCCTTTAGTAACTCAAGCCACCTTCTTTGGCAAAAATTTAGTTCTTTCTGTTTGAAAATATATTGCAAACTTTTGTGGTTAGTAAAGGTATCAACATGAACACCATATAATTAATGCCTCCAAATCTTTAAAGCAAACACAACCACCGCTAGTTCTAAGTTATAGGTAGGATAGTTCTTTTTGTGAATCTTAAGTTGCCTCGAAGCATAGGCAATGACTTTCCTATTTTGTATAAGGACAGATCCTAACCCAATTCGTGAAGCTCCACAATAAACAAAAAACCCATTGGTTCCCTCCGGTAAAGTCAACACTGAAGCGGAAGTAAGTCTATCCTTCAATTCCTGAAAACTCTTTTCACAAGCTTCCGACCATAAGAATTTGACTTTATTTTAGGTCAATGCCATTAATGTTGAGGCGATTGAAGAAAACCCATCCACAAACATTCTATAGTAATCAGATATACCCAAGAAACTTCTAATATCAGAAGGGAATAGAGGTCTAGGACAACTTTTCACCGCATTTGCCTTCTTAGGATCTACCTCAATACACTTTTCGGAAACAATGTGACCAAGAAAAGCCATGGATCTCAACCAAAACTCACACTTACTAAACTTTGCAAAGATCTATTGGTGCTTGAGGACTTGTAACACAATCCTCAAATGTTCGGTATGCTCTTCTTCGCTCCTTGAATAGATCAAGATATCTTCAATCAACACAATCACGAACATATCAATGTATTGTCTAAAAACTTTCTTCGTCAAATCCATTAATGCATCCAGAGAATTCTTCAACCTGAATGACATTACCAAAAACACATAATGATGATATCGAGTATGAAAATCCATCTTTGGAATGTCATCTTTCTTCACCCTCAATTGGTGATAACCCGACCAGAGGTCAATCTTAGAGAAGTAACTTTCTCCTTGTAGTTGATCAAACAAACCATCTATCTTTGGAAGATGATACTTATTCTTAATGGTAACCTTGTTCAACTGACGGTAGTCGATACACATACAAAGTGAACCATCTTTCTTTTGAACAAATAAGACTAGGGCACCCTATGGAGAGATACTCGGTCGGATGAAACCCTTCCAACAAATATTTCAATTACTCCTATAATTCCTTAAGTTTTGTCGGAGTCATTCAGTAAGGAAGTGTAGAGATAGGGTGCATATTTAGGAGTAGGTCAATACCGAAGTCTATTTCCCTTTTGGGAGGTACACCGAGTATATTATCAGGAAACACTTCTAGAAATTCATTTACAACGGGGACCAACTCAAGAGTAGGGGTTTCAGAATCCGTATCCCTCACCCAAACTAGAAGGTATATGCAACCCTTGGAAATCATCTTTCTAGATTTAAGATAAGAAACAAACTGACCGTTCAGCATATAATTTCCCCTTTTCCACTCTAGGATAGGCTCACTCGGAATTTGAAACTTGATTTCTCGGGTTCTACAATCAATAGAAGCATAAAATGAATGCAACTGAATCATACCAAGGATAACATCAAAATCTAACATATCAAGCTCTACAAGATCAACATGAGTGATTCTATGGGATGAGAAGAGGTGATGATTTCTATAGACTCTCTTAGTCACAATAGATTCATCAATAAGAGTATATACGAAAAATGGGTCTAACAACACATCCAGAAGAATATCAAACCTCATAGCCACATATGATATCATAAAAGACAATGTAGGATCGGGATCAAGCAAAGCATAAACATCAAGATAAAATACTTTCAACATACTGGTAACCACATTTGGAGAACCCTATTGCTCATGACAAGTTTAGAGTGCATAATATATGTATCGCTTCTGACTCCCACTAGAACCTTACAAAGGGTAAGGTTGATCCTATCGACCATTTCCTCCTACATTCTTAACAACTAAAGGAAAATCCCTTATCTTATGATCTACCTTGCCACAACCAAAACACACATTAGAACCGGCTAGGTAGTTTCCCTAAAGCTTTGTTCCACATTTAGCACAAGTAGACGATCAAGATCCACAACCATTTCCTCCTTGAGGTTTAGGGTTAGACACCCTTTCTTTGTTGAATTTAGGAGGAGCATTGGGGGAACTTTGTCTGGAAAATGTCACGACCCAGGGGTACACCCTAGTCGTAACATGGCATACAAGACCCCGAGAGGTCTCTATAAGCCACTAAACTTTCATAATATAAGATAATAGAAAATACGATATTTCTAAAATTTCAGCACAATCAAAGTGTTCATATCAAAAGTCGAAGTCGATTACACTTTGTCTCAAAACAACCTAAACCATGAATATCTTGGGACACAACCCATACAATAATGCTCAAAACATAAAATGAAATGATATAAAAGAAATGGTGGCCAAATCCTCGAATGCTATGAGGAGTCACAAATATTCAAGCTTGCTTCCTACAAAGATCCTAGCCATGGGGATAAGAGTCGATATCACCGGACCCTAAATTTGGATAAGAAATATAGGCAAAAGTATGTGTTAGTACAAATATGTAATAAATATGATAGCTTGCATAAACATCAACATAAGCATAAGAGTTAGACAATATAAGTCATAAGCATAATGAATGCACATAATAAAACATATCAACATAAGAGGAATACTCCTTGAAGTAACCTCAAAGCATACTTAGCCAAACCAAGGAAAATCCTCCACTTATCTTAGTCATCATAGTAGGCAACCTGAGGCCATCATCCAAGCCCATCACATATCATAACATGTGAATCTCATATTAAAAACATACTTACGATACTTCCTTGAAGTAACCTTATTTCATCATAACTATTCTAAACTTGATGGGGAGTAGTTCATTCTTAGTTGTTCTTAATATCCATGGAAGGCACGTCATCTTGCAAATCTAAGTTAAGTCATTGTCCATGGAAGAGCACATTATCATGCCAATCAAAGCTATCCATGGAAATGTGCCATCTTACCAACCCAAGCTACCATGGAAAGGTATCGTCTCCTCACCAATCCAAGCTACTATGGAGGCATCACATTACCAATCCAAGATACCGTGAAGTGGTATCATCTTACCAATTCAAGATACCCATGGAGAAGCACCTCATTATGATAATCAAAGCTATACATAGAGAAGCACGTCATTATGCTAGACCAAGCTATCCATGGATAAGCTTCTCATTATTATAATCCAAGCTATCCATAGAGAAACATGTCATTATGCTAAACCAAGCTAGGTCTTATTATCATGGTTCATAAATCCTTTGATTCATTTTAGGTGAGCAAGCCTTTCAATCTAGAATCATTCTATGTGAGGAAACCTTTCACATTCATGCATTCATAAAGAAAATCATGTGGGTAAATCCCTTCCACAACAATTCTATCCAATAATCAACCATTATCATATTAGATTTACTCTCAAAGCCCTAAATGATCATAATTCATCATACATGCCTCAATGTCAAGACAATTTTAATCATTATCATAATATATGCTTCAATCTCAAAGAACTTGTAGTGTGTCTCATCAATCCTGTAAGAATACATCTAAACCACAAATTCTTCTTTCATGGCATAAAACCCATTTATATCAATTTAATCTTTCTAGACATGGGTTAGGAATGGGTACATAAAAATTCATCCTAAAAACATCTAATCCTATCAATTCATGCATAAACAATCATAACCCAATCATTTGGATCAACATTCATCAATACCCATAACATTAGAAGAAAACCCTAACTCAAATTGGGGAATTTCTACCTTTCAATTGGGGAATCTTAGGTACTCCATGGAAGAAAGGATTCCATGATAACAAAGACCCCAAATGCTTGAGGAAAGGAAACTTGACCTTGATCCTAGCTCCAACTCTTTCTTCTTCTTCAAGTTCTAGAGAGAGAAATATTTGAGAGAAGAACTTCAGGTTTTCTTTTGGGTTTTGGAAATAATGACTTGGATGGGCTAGTTTTGGGGTTAAAATCACTAATATAGTGGTTATAGGCTTGGGTAAAATGACATAGTATTAATCTAATTAAAACTGGAAAAGACATTAAAGCCCCCAACCAAACGCTGTCGCACCACTCTTTACGAGTGACCTCATGAGCTGTCAAGGGTCACACGACCCATAGTGATGCCTGTTGTCTCTTGAACATTGGCTTGGCTTTCCACCACGTACCTCCCTAATACTAATGAAGGACCATGACCTCTCCCACGGCCCATGGTGGCTTTCACGAGCCGTCTAGTGGCTTGTGGAGAGGCTCTCCTTTTTGGGAAGTTTGGCTAGCTCACTGCCTAGCTCACCATGCCTATAACCACGACCCATGGTGTAATACCCCGTAAAAACTAGTAAGACCTAGCTAATGGTTGATTAAATGTTGTTAAATGGTTTTTCGGGTGAAGGTTGAGGAATTTAGGGGTTAAACGTCATGACACGACTATAACGCCCGAAAACTAGTAAGTTGAACTAGTTAGTCGTAGAGACTTTCATAGGAGTTTTGGAGTGTCGTATGTGGGTTAAAAAACAACGAAGTGACTCCCGTACTTAGAATGACATGTTTAGGGGTTAATCGTCCGGGTTCGACCCCCTAAAAACACTTAAGGGGTCCTTGAGGAGGACCCCAACATTGTCCAAAAAGTTGTCAAAACAGCTTGGAATCACAAGTGGCAAAGACGGATCGTCAGTAGACCCACGCCCCGTGGGTTGGGGTCGTGGGTCAAGAGTTCATCTAAGGAGTCATGGCCTCCACTTTTGAGCCTCAACCATGGACCACGGAGCAACAACATGCTCCGTGAACCCATCCACAGTCCGTGGATGGGGGTCCATGGTTTTGGCAGTTTCAGGTGACTTTAGTTTAAGATAGGGGTTTTGGGAATTAGTTAGGTGTTTAATTTTAGTCTAGGATCATTTTATACTAATTTAATAGACCTGTATAAAATATTTTAAGTCACTAAAACACTTCATTAACTCATTATAACCCAAGACTCCAAATCAAATCCCAACTACCCTTCTCTCCCAAAATCTTCTCTCTAGAAATTCCATTGAAGAACCTAGAAGGAAACCAAGTTAGAACTTGAAGAAGGAAGCTATTCACCACGAATGTGGAAGGATTCTACACCTAAGGTATGGTAGTTCTTCATTCTTGGTTAGCTATCACCAAAACAAATTCCATTGTTTATTCAAGGTTTATTATGAATGATTTTGATGATTTATGATTGGATTAATGGATTATTGATGATTTTTGATGAAAATCTCCCTTGGACCCATGATTTCCCCTTCTTCCTAAATTGTGAACTAAGGTGTGACTTGATTGATCATGGAAGCTTAATAATTGATTGTGTTTACGTTTATTATGTTATTGAATCATGACGTCTCTCTATCTTACATGGCTATTCTAGTAAGTTAGGGTTGATCTTGATGCTTAGCCTTGAAGGGCAACTTTCTAGGGTTGCATATATTTATGAAGATTGTATATGAACTTGTTGATCCACTTGAAAGGTTGAGGTGTTTAATTATGATGTAATTGCATGATATAAGTATGATTTTACATATATACTTGACTAACCTAAGATTTCTAAGGTGAATTGATATAGTCTAGGGTTATGCCATGAAAGAGGCTAATTGAGGGTTTAAATGTGATCCTCCAACAATGATGAAGTTCTCAATGTAATGCCTTAGACTAGATCACCTAGATTTGAATTAGTTTAGGGTAATGCTTCTAAACATGAATGGACTTGATCATGATAGCATGTGCATGTTTGTGAATACTTGAAGTATAAAGTGCCAATCATGATGTGATTAATGTATTGATGAGTTGTTGGATCATGGTATTCCCATATCTATTGTTTGCTATATGTTTGGCATGAGTTGGTCCATATCCCTTGAAGGGCATATTGTGAAGGTTTGAGCATGTTGACAAGATTGTGTGTGAACTCACGATTTACTTAGAAGTTGATGGTCCTATGAATATTGGGTATATTAAAGTATTGTTGAAAGGCCATTTTTCCCTTACCCTTACAGTTAATTGTGAATAAAGTGTCCATTATTATAATGTTGTTGTTGTGTCATTGCAAGGACAATTACACACACTAACACAATCCATGCATAAACATGATCATGATGTATTAGTGGTGTTATTTAAAAGTATAGTTCCCATATGCACCTCTACAAATTATTATGCATGAAATGTACATGACCATGTTGATCCTATTGTGTTGATTGAAAGTTCATTCTCATGAGAACACATGATCTTAGTGTGAAAGTTATACTCACATACTAATGTTGATTATAAGGTTGAAAGTACATCCTCACCTTCAATGACTCTATGATCTATTTTGATGAATAGTTTTGAACGAAGGATAACGTATCTCCTTCACACATGTAGATACAATTTAAATACTATCAATGTATATTTTCTGAAATAATGCTTAGCACCAAGTGGATATGGACAATGAGGTAAAGGCCCTTCCGCTAATGCAATAGGTAAGGTCATATTAGTGAACTCATGAGATGGGAACTCCTCCGATAATGTAAGAGGTAGAGTTTCTAGAAGCAATCTCCCTATCCCATACCTATGTGCCAACATACAATCTCCCTATCCCATAACTATGTGCCAACATAGGACTTAGCTAGTGGATCCACCTTATAGCTATATATTTAGTTCTACCTTAGGCAAGTAGGCACCCTCTTTTTGGTGTGGGGGTAGAACACCGGATTCCATGTAGCTCACATGCTCTATGTTGGTTATGGCAACTTTTCCCTAAATAATAAAGATAATGAATGAAACATTAATTATGCTATGACTTCTGAATGAGCTTTACTTAGTAGGAATGAGGGTATGGGACTTCACTTCTACATTGCACAAGTAGACTTAGTAGGATGTGATAGGATGGTTCCTTTGCATTATGATTTCATCTGAATGCATGCATGTATATTGGATGGATAGATGTTATGAATGAATTTCCTTATAATTTAAGTAATTTACATGACAATGTCCTTATTTGTGACTATTAAATATACTGAGTTCTAAAGATGAAGTGCATGACAAAGGTAGCTTCAAAGGGGTGCTTGATGGGGTTGGTATTATGGGAAGCCAACCACACATTGCACAAGTGTTCCTGATGGGTTACCAAGGTAGTGGATTTACTATAAAATGAGTATGGATGTGATATTGGCTTGTGTTGTACATTGTAATTGCATGTTAGTTACCGTACATTGCACAAGTGTTTTCTTAGGGTTTGCTCATGTGATGATTACTTAATGATGAGATAATTGTGATATTTGACTTGTATTACCTTGTGATTGGAGGCTATGTATTATGAAGATTGGGATTTGTATTGTGTTGATGTTGGAGACTATACTTGTTATTATAATGATATCCTCATGTTGTAAGGAAATATATGTGAGTTGCCTTATTGGTTGCATTCACCAACTATTTCAAAGATGATGTTAAAAAATGGCATACAACATGATTTCAAATGATATTTCCCTTTTCATGCATGTTTTAATGGTTTTGTGCATGGCTTCCATAATTAGTACTTTTTGTGCTAACCCCTTCTCCCTACATTTTCTATAAGTGTAGGCTTTGGAGATATTGGATTTCATCCTCGTGGCTAGGTTAATAGGAGATCAAGAAGAAGAAGATTGATGAGTCTTCATTGTATTCGAGGGCTCAACCACATGTCCTTTATTGTCTTTACTTTTATGTTTTTAGACTTCTGTAATGGCCGTGTCCCTAAGTTTGTATTAAAGAGTTTTATTCCAAGTTTAATAGATGGGTTGAGACAAAGTGTCATAGATACTCTTTCATTTTTATAAGAGACTTAGATTGTAAGAAAAGTTTTAGATTCTCCGCATTATTTTATATGTCTTATATAATGATGATGCTAGAGGCTTGTATGAGATCCCTTCGGGGTCAAGTATGCCGTGTTACATCTAGGGGCTAGCCTTGGGTCATGAAAAACGTGGTATCAGAGCCTAAGGTTTTTGGGATGGTTTTTAGGATGTCTCAAACCACATCTAGTAGGGTCTTGTTCATAAATGTGAAGCGCGACACATTTTCTAAATATGAGTCTGTCGGATGTTAGGAAAAATGTCACTTCTTCATTCTTTAGTCATGCCATAGAGCTTAACTTCATATGGTTTTCTCATATTCCTTACCAGATGGTCTTTAGGGTATGACCACTTAAAGGGCTCTTGCTACAAAGAGTGAGGGAGAAAGGTTGGTTGTGATGACAATTATGGCTATGTGACTTGTGAGATTTGAGGTAATAGTTTGTGATATTTCCTTTAGTGTTAATAATGCTTCATAGTTGCCTTTGTGTTATGAAGGTTGGTTAGAAGAATTTGGGTAGGCTTACTCCCAAGGAGGAGATAGTGTGCCTACCTAGCAAGGTGATTGTGAGGTTATGTTTAGTTGATGGTAGAACCCGTATAGCCAAATTGTTAGTTCCCGAATGAGCCTATCCGTGAGTGGAAAAGGGGGGAAATTCTATGCCATAAGTTTGGATTATGTTGTGTCTTGAGGCTGACTTTGAGGGTACATGTACCACCTAATTGAGGTAAGGAAAAAGAGTGTAAGTGTTGAACAACTCCAAAGAGTTAGTTGTCTTTTAAGATTGATCTTAAGTATGGCCATTTTGAGTAGGGTGCTTAGATAATACCTAGACATGGTTGGTTGGTAGATCCCACCAAAGGTGATGATAAGGGATGAAATAGTCTAGAATTGTCTTGATCCAACCTTAGTAGAATTAAAAGAGACAAAGGTTTCATGGACAAAGCTCTTGTAGGTTCCCCTAAGATTTAACCAAGAAAGGAGGTGTTTATCCCAAAATCTCAAGGAGTGAGTGGTAGTGGATCTTATGTGATTAGACCTACTTGTGCTAGGTGTGGAAACAAACATAATGGGAAGTGTCTAGCTGGCACAAAGGATTGTTATGGATGTGGTAGGAGTGACCACAAAATAAAAGATTGCCCGATACTTTCCACTAGGGGAAAGAAAAGGAAGAAAGTTAGGTCCGATGCTCTTTAAGCTAGAGGTGAACAAGAGTATCCTCCTAATGTTGCTCCCGATATGTGTTTCATGCTTATTTCTATTCCGGTAATACTTGTCTTTTGTGACTTGATAAATTGGATATGATGAACTTTTGTGTTGTCATTAGTATAAACAAACTTAGCACTAATGAGTTCTAGGATGTGTTGGATTTTTGGTGGAATAGTGGTGCTTGAGTGGTGCCTAGAGATGTTGAGTGAGTAGACTCCTTTAAATGAGGATATAAGTATAATCCTCCATGGTTTAGAATCATATTGGGTGATGTTGTAAACAGTTTGTAAAGGATTACCCCAAGTGGGGGATAATGTGCTTGGATGGTAAGGTCATTGAGTGTCCTTGATGTTCATGAATTAGGCTTGCTTAAAATCCTCACCTTAAGAGGTGTGAGTTTGGAAAGTTTAGTCCCGGCTTGGTGGGCTCATATGAGACTTTGAGTGGTATTGGTAAGGTTGCTTGTGAGCAAGAGTGCTTAGATGAGAACCTCTCCAATCTAGAAGTACCAATGGGATCTTAGACCGGCAAGTTAAGAAATAAAAGAATGAGAAAGTGCTTCCATGAAAATATTGAAGAGTGGTATTTTAGTAAGGATGTTAGTTGAAGGTACTTAATTGGGAGGCCAAGGGCCAACGAGATATTCCAAAATCCTTATGCCCCCTTCTATTTCTCCTCTAGCCTTAGATGATAAGTTCTCATTGACTCATTTCATGATTTTGGAGTCTTGGATGTTATGGGTGTCCTATAGTTTCCTTGTCCCAAAGAGTTACTTTTGTTAACCTAGGTAGGATTTGGATGCATGACTATTAGACCTCTATTGGTTTTAGAGCCCGGTAAGGTTAAAATGAGCCTTGGTAAAGCTTGAGTTTGTTAGAAAGGAGTAATAATTTAGGGTTTTGTAAAAAAAGGGGGCTTACTCCCAAGGGGGAGATCGTGTGCTTGAATAGCAACATTGATTGAAAGTCCCGATATCCTAATCTTTTCTTCTATTCCTATTCTAGCTTGAGACCAAGAGTTCCTTTTTGGGCTTGTTCTATATCTAAGGGTCATGAGTGTTTTAGAAATTTCTATGAT
Organism: Solanum acaule; assembly: GCA_036250505.1. Lineage (NCBI taxonomy): Eukaryota > Viridiplantae > Streptophyta > Magnoliopsida > Solanales > Solanaceae > Solanum > Solanum acaule. The sequence continues at coordinate 17,325 of JAJOOR010020247.1, read as the reverse complement.
CTCCTTATGTGTTGCATGTTTTTGAAAGATTCTTACTTTGTATAAAATGGATTTTTTAATGATTTACATGTTCCTCATGTTGTTGTGCATTCTAGAATGGAGATGGCATATTTGACTTCATGGGATGATGTGATGAACTTGCTTTGTTGTGCTTTTGGTGAAATGGTACTTAGGCTCCATGTTGATTGTGTTGATCTTTCTTTTAATGAGAGAATGTCATTCTTCCTATGATTTTGTGATTAATGATGTTTAGAAGTGATGGTGTAGGCTCACTCCTAAGGGGGAGATGGTATGCCTAGCTAATATTTTTGTTATGTGCTTATATGTTGCCATGACTTCTTTATATAATGCATGTTCATGAAAACTTCTGTCTTGAAAGAAAATGAGTTCATGTGAATTGTTTCCCTCGTGTTGTGGTGCTTTGAGTAAGAGTTGCCTATTGTACTTTATGAGAATAATAAATGGACATGTTTTAGTTAGGAGATGGTAGTTCCTCCTCGAACATGACAAGTAATGAGAATCTCATGCATGAATAGGTTGTTTAAATATAGTTCATACTTCCTTGTATTGCATTGATCAAGTTGAATTGGAGTTGATGATCCCTCCTTGAATGAGTGCACATTGTGAATAGTGTATTTTGAATTGTGCATTATTGTGATGTTTCATGGTTGTTTGGGCTGCTAGTCTTGAGTCTTTAATTCCATTAAGTGTTTCAAGTGTCATTCGAGGACGAATGTTCCTAAGGGGGAGATAATGTAACACACCGTAAAAACTAGTAAGACCTAGCTAAGGCTTGACGGAATCTAGCGGGTGAAACTAAACACTCACATATGAGTTTGAAGTTGTAAACTTCATTAAATATTGTTAAATGGTTTCTCGAGTGAAGGTTGAGGAATTTAGGGGTTAAACGTCAAGACACGACTATAACGCCGGGAAACTAGTAAGTTGAACTAGTTAGTCGTAGAGACTTTCATAGGAATTTTGGAGTGTCGTATGAGGGTTAAAAGTGGACGAAGTGACTCCCGTACATAGAATGACATGCTTAGGGTTAAACGTCCGGGTACGACCGCCCAAGGACCACCCAACGGGTCCTTGAGGAGGACCCCAACATTGTCTAAAAAGCTGTCAAAATAGCTTGGAATCACGAGTGGCAATGACGGATCGTCAGTGGAGCCACGCCCCTTGGGTCAGGACTTAGTCTAGGGAGTCATGGCCTCCACTTTTGAGCCTCAGCCATGGACAATGGAGCAACAACACGCTCCGTGAACCCATCCGCGGTCCATGATGGGGGTCCGTGGTTTAGGTAATTTCAGATGACTTTTAGTTTAAGTTAGGGGTTTGGGAATTAGTTAGGTGTTTAATTATTTTATTATAGGATCATTTTATACTCATTTAATAGACCGATATAAACTATTTTAAGTCATTAAAACACTTCATTAACTCTTTATAACCCAAGACCACAAATCAAAACCCAACTACCCTTCTCTCCCAAAATCTTCTCTCTAGAAACTCCATTGAAGAACCTAGAAGGAAACCAGGTAAGAGCTTGAATAAGGAAGATTTTCACTACGAATTTGGAAGGATTCTACACCTAAGTTATGTGAGTTCTTCATTCTTGGTTATCTATCACCAAGAAGCCCCTTCAACTATGTTTTCAAATTCCCCAAATCTAGGGTTTTCAAATCTAGTCATGGGTCTTCTTCCAAAACGAATTCAATTGTTTAATTAAGGTTTATTATGATTGATTTTGATGATTTATGATTGGATTAATGGAGTATTGATGATTTTTGATGAAAATCTTCCTTGGACCCATGATTTCCCCTTCTTCCTAAATTGTGAACTAAGGTGTGATTTGCTTGATCATGGAAGCTTAATAATCGATTGTGTTTAGGTTTATTTATTGTTGAATCATGACGTCTCTCTATCTAACATGGTAATTCTAGTAAGTTAGGGTTGATCTTGATTCTTAGACTTGAAGGGTAACTTGCTAGGGTTGTATATATTGATGAAGATTGTATATGAACTTGTTGATCCACTTGAAAGGTTGAGGTGTTTAATTATGATGTAATTTCATGATCTAAGTGTGACTTTACATATTTTATTGGCTAACCTAAGATTTATAAGGTGGATTGATATAGTCTAGGGTTGTACCATGAAAGCGGCTAATTGAGGGTTTAAATGTGATCCTCCAAGAATGATGAAGTTCTCAATGTAATGCCTTAGATTGGATAACCTAGATTTGAATTGGTTTAGGGTATTGCTTCTAAACATGAATTGACTTGATCCTGATATCTTGTGCATGTTTGTGAATACTTTAAGTATAAAGTGCCAATCATGATGTGATTAATGTATTGATGAGTTGTTGGATCATGGTATTCCCTTATCTATTATTTGCTAAATGTTTGGGATGAGTTGGTCCATAGCCCTTGAAGGGCATATTGTGAAGGTTTGTGCATGTTGACAAGATTGTGTGTGAACTCATGATTTACTTAGAAGTTGATGGTCCTATGAATATTAGGTATATTGAAGTACTGTTGAAAGGCCATTCTTCCCTTTACCCTTACAGCTAATTGTGAATGAAGTGTCTATTATTATAATGTTGTTGTTGTGTCATTACAAGGACATTTACACACACTCACACACTCCATGCATAAACATGATCATGATGTATCAATGGTGTTAATTGAAAGTATTGTTCTCATATGCACCTTTTCATATTATTATTCATGAAATGTACATGACCATGTTAATCCTATTGTGTTGATTGAAAGTGCATTCTCATGAGAACACATGATCTTGGTGTGAAAGTTATACTCACATACTAATGTTGATTCTAAGGTTGAAAGTACATCCTCACCTTTAAGGAATCTATGAGCTATTTTGATGAAATGTATTGAATGAAGGATAAAGTATCTCCTTCACACATGTAGATACAATTTAAATACTATCAATGTATAATTTAGGAAATAATTCTTAGCACTAAGTGGATATGGATAATGAGGTAAAGGCCCTTCCGCTAATGCAATAGGTTGGATCATCTTAGGGAACTCATGATATTGGAACTCCTCCGGTAATGCAAGAGGTAGAGTTTCTAGAAGTAATCTCCCTATCCCATACCTATGTGCCAACATAGTACTTAGCTAGTGGATCCACCTTATAGCTATATATTTAGTTATACCTTAGGCAAGTAGGACACCCTCTTTTCGGTGTGGGGGTAGAACACCGGATTCCATGTTGCTTACATGGTCTATGTCGGTTATGGTAACTTTTCCCTAAATAGTAATGATAATGAAGGAAACATGAATTATACTATGACTTCTTAATGAGCTTACTTAGTAGGAGTGGTGGTATGGGACTTCACTTCTACATTGCACAAGTAGACTTAGTGGGATGTCATAGGATGGTTCCTTTGCATTATGATGTATTTGAATGCATGCATGTATATTGGATGGATAGTTGTTATGAATGACTTTCCTTATAATTTAAGTAATGTACATGACTATTTCCTTAGTTGTGACTATTGACTATAATGAGGTCTAAATATTAAGTGCATTACCAAGGTAGCTTCAAAGGGGTGCTTGGTGGGGTTGGTATTATGGGATGCCAACCACACACTGCACAATTGTTCCTTATGGGTTACCAAGGTAATGGCTTTACTATAAAATGAGTAGGAATGTGATATTGGCTTGTGTTGTACATTGTAAATGCATGTTAGTTACCATACATTGCACAAGTGTTTTCTTAGGGGTTGCTCATGTTATGAATACTTAATGATGAGATTATCTTGGTATTTGACTTGTATTACCTTGTGATTGGAGGCTATGTATTGTGAAGATTGGGATTTGTATTGTGTTGATGTTGGAGACTCTACTTGTTATAATGATATCATCATGTTGTAATGAAATATATTTGAGTTGCTTTATTGGTTGCATTCTCCAACTATTTCAAAGATGATGTTCAAAAATGGCATATAGCATGATTTCAGATGAAATGTCCCTTTTCATGCATGTTTTAATGATTTTGTGCATGGCTTCCATACTTAGTACTTTTTGTGCTAACCCCTTCTTCCTACATTTTCTATAAGTGAGACTTTGGAGATATTGGATTTCCTCCTCATGGCTAGGTTCATAGGAGATAAAGAAGAAGAAGATTGGTGAGTCCTCATTGTATTCGAGGGCTAAACCACATGTCCTTTATTGAGTTCACTTTTATATTTTTAGACTTTTGTAAGGGTCGTGCCCTTAGTTTGTATTAAAGAGTTTTATTCCAAGTTTAATAGATGGTTTGAGACATAGTGTCATATATACTCTTTCATTTTTATAAGAGACTTCGATTGTAGGAAAAGTTTTAAAATTTCCGCATTATTTTCTATGTCTTATGCAATGATGATGCTAGAGGCTTGTATGAGACCCCTTTGGGGTCAAGTACGCCGTGTTACGTCTAGGGGCTATCCTTGGGACGTGACACGTGGTCTGCACCACAAGGTGTCAAGGTGGTCGTGGGAGGTGAGCAAAGGTTGATTGGCTACTGGAACCTACCATTGGCAGCACCACGACTCGTGGTGCCCTTAACGGCCTGTTTGGGTCCTCGTGAAGGTGTCCATGCTTGATTCCTTAGCTCTTGACCTCTCACTTTACCCCTAGCTTAGACTTCTAGATTTCTGAGATGTTACATTACCTCCCTCTTGGGAACATTCATCCTCGAATGTGTCACGACCCAGGGGTAGCCCCTAGACGTAACATGACGTACTTGACCCCGGAGGGGTCTCATACAAGCCCTTAGCATCATTATAACATAAGATCATAGAAAAGTAAGGAAAATTAAAAACTTTCTTCCAAACAATCTAAAACATTTTCATAAGTAAGCAGAAGTCATTACTAAGTCTTTGTCTCAAACCATCTATGAATAACATGAATAAAAGTCTTGGGCCGTAGCCCATATAAAGTCTAAAACATAAGAAATGACAAAAAGGAACATAGTGGGTTTGTCCTCGAAGCTATGAGGACTCACCAAATCTTCAAGTCTTCTTCCACCTTACAAACCTAGCCTTCAAGAAACTCAATATTCCAACACCCTACATTTGATTAGAATGTAGGCAATATGCGTTAATACAAAATGTACCAAGTATGAAAGCTAGAACAACATCATAAAGCATCTCAAATGGTTTGTTAACATAAGACATAAGCATAAGAGACAATAACATATTTATAGCATAAACTCCAACAAAAGCCTCATATCATAACAAGTCAACATAAGACATTCCTAATTTCATATTTCAACCATTAGTCTTTCATATTCAAGAGAACTACTTCACAAGCCACCTCCAAGCATACATGTGCAAGGCAAAGATAACATCCCATAAAACTATCCAAGATAAGTACTTCTCTTTGGTCATTCTTGGTCATAGTCCACCATCATAGTCAAGACCTAGGTTTTCATATCATAAAAGCACTTATACTCCTAGGTAACCTCAAGGAACACTTATGCAATGCATGTGGGGCATCCCATAATACCACACACACTAAGCATATCCTTGAAGTCACCATATTCATATTTACCATTTCTAGGTGTAACTATAGACCTAGTTCATATTGGCAAGGAACTATATACTTAAGTCAATCTTATCATGGAAGGCAACTATAGCAACAATCCAAGCTAGCATACCTCACATAAGAGGACACTTCATAAGTAGCTTCAAGTCATAATTGTGCCATGTATGAATGGCATCCCATACTACCACCCACACTAAGTACTCCTTTAGGATAGCTTACTCAATGCTTACTATTAATCATTCTAGACTATCAAAGAATAACATACTACTATGCTAGACCTAACTACCATGGAAAACACCCTATCATGCAATCCAAGCTATCCAGGAACGATACAAGTATTCCAACCTAGCTAACATGCAAACATTCAATATGATGCAAGCTACCCTAAGGGCCCTAAGCTATCCTTAGGATAGTATGGTCACTACAAGAAAAAGCTTTATCTAAGACCAACATTTAGGGACGAGTTAATAATCCTGTCTCTAAAAGTATATTTATTGGGATGAGATTTTATTTCGGTCCTTAATTATGTATGTTTTTATGAAGGTACTAATTCTATTCTCTAAAGAAATTAATAACTGGTCCCAAATTATAATTTAAGGGTCAAATTAAATAAAAGTTCTATTTTCACCAAAACTTAGAGACAAAACATAAGTGTAATTAAAATTGCAAAAAAAAAGAAGACAAATAACGCTTTGTTTCTCAAAACATTGTCGCGAATCAGAAAACCCTAGCAGCAACTGCCTTGAAGCGATCTCATCATAGCTCATAGCTCTCAGCGTTTCATCTGTGTTTTCTCAAAATTGAGAAAGCACAGGTTTGCCTAGTAGTGATCTCAACTCAATCTCTATTTTCTATCTTACTCGAATCTCAGGTATGCGCACCTTCTCGATTTGATTTTTTTCCTCTCTAAATTTGATTTGTTGTTTGTTTTGTGTGAGTATAACTCTTCTTGTTTGATTTACACTTTTCCTTTTAGACTAGAAGGCCAATTTTTTAAGTATATTAAATTTTGTTGTGTGATAAGATCCAAAATATGAAGGGGATCAATCCTAAGAGTATAGAGTGTTTCTAACCGTACTTGAACAGTGGAACTTGCAGCTAATGAACTAAAATAGTGTTTGAGAGACGATAGAGAGAGTTGTATTAAACTTGAGAAATCCATTAGAAATTACTAGTGAAGTATTATTCATATTTTTAGACTAGCAATGAAAGAAAGTAGTTGCACTTGTTCAACTGATCCATGTGTGTAGTCAAGTGCCACTAGTTCCTAATAGATTTCTATCTAACTTTAGAAAATTAAAAATTGCAATTGCACTATCATAAAGTTATCTAATATAAATGGATCATATAATGTATTTGTGTATGTCTAAAGAATCAATTATATTTTACAATCTAATTAACTCGAACTGATGCAAAACCTCCTATGGTGTTGCTCATAAAAAATAGAATCAATGATAGTTCCATTTGGGTTTGAAACTTGGAAAACTCGAGATCTTTCAAGAAGATACGTTCTAATAGTAGCAACATATATTCTTCAGTTCTTGTCAAACTGAATCTATGTTTTCTATCTACTATAATCTTAGGTATGCCTCCTCTTTAGCGAGTTGATTTTTATTTTCTTCTCTGATTTGGTGTTTTGTTTTTTTTTCTTTGAGTTACTCTTCTTGTTCGAGTTGCTCGTCTTGTTCAGGTTACTCTTCTTCTCTAAGATAAGTTGCTCGTGTATTTTAAAATAGATTTAAGTTTTTAGTGTGATACGATCCCAAAAATGAAGGGGATCAATCGTAAGAGAAATTAGTATTCCTAAATAGTAAGAGAACAGTAAACTCTTCTTGAACAGAGGCACTCTCAAGTCAATGAGCCTAAAATAATGTTCTGATAGAAGATAGAGCGAGTTGTATTAAACTTGAGAAATCCATATTAAATAACAAGTGAACTATTGTTCAACTTTTAAGGCTAACAGAGAAGGCAGGAAAAGTGGTTGAAGTTGTTAAATCTGATCCACGTGTGTAGTAACGTGCCACTAATTCCTACTAGATTTATATCTAACTAGAATAAATTAGCAATTTCAATCACACCATTGAATAGTTATCTAGTATAAATAGATCATATTAGTGTATTGTGTATGTCTAAAGAATCAATTATATTTTACAATCTAATTAACTCTAACTGATGCAAATTACCTCCTACAGTGTTGAACATAAAAGGTAGAAACAATAATAGTTCTATTTTTGTTTGAAACTTGGGAAACTCGAGATCTTTCAAGAAGATAAGTTCTAATAGTAGCACCATATATTCTTCCATTCTTGACAAAACAAATCGATGTTTTCTGTCTACTATAATCTTAGGTATGCCTCCTTTTTCACGAGTTGATTTTTATTTTCTTCTCTAATTCGGTGAATTGCTTGTTTTCTTCGAGTTACTCTTCTTGTTCGAGTTATTCTTCTAGTTAAGTTTACTCTTCTTCTCTTAGATAAGCTGGTCATGTATTTTAAAATAGATTTAAATTTGTAGTGTGATAAGATCCCAAAAATGAAGGGGATCAATCGTAGGAGAACATAGTGTTCCTAAATAGTAAGAGAACATTAAACTTTTCTTGAACAGAGGCATTGGCAGCTCAATGATCTCAAATAATATTCTAATAGAAGATAAAGCGAGTTGTATTAAACTTGAGAAATCCATCTTGAATAACTAGTGAACTATTGTTCAACTCTTAAGGCTAACATACAAGGCGGGAAAAGTGGTAGAAGTTGTTAAAATTGATCCATATGCGTAGAAATGTGCCACTAATTCCTAAAAAATTTATATCTAACTAGAATAAATTAGGAATTTCAATCACACCATTGAATAGGTATCTAATATAAAATATCATATCACTATATTGTGTGTATCTTAAATTGCAGTGAAGATTTTCAACCCTCATGTTTTTCAATATGTTCTATAACATGGCATCTTAATCTAAAGAGTCGATCATATATTTACATTCAAATTAACTCCAACTAATGAAAGATGTAAAAAACAATTGAACTGATACAAATTACCTCCCATGGTATAGCACATAGAAAGTAGAAATAGTGATTGTTCCATTTGGATTTTTAACTTAGGAAACTCAAGATTTTTCAATAAGATACATTCTAATATATAGTTGCACCATATATTCCTCTATTCTTGTCTAACTGAATCTCCACAAATTAACCAAAACAACTTTAAATAACAGATTTTAAGTAGCTTTTTGAAGGAAAATGAACAACTATGTCAACTTAGTTTCAAGATGGAGTTATATATTAAATCAATCATATTTGATCAGGTAGAGCTCTCATATTTGCTTCTTGACTGTTGTGGCTGTAGAAGGATTGTTTGATGAGTCTTCAGGCAATCAGGTTTTGTTGGATCCTCAAACCTTCTGAGTATTCTTGGATAATACACTTACTCACTTTAACATGTTATTTCTTATTCCCTTATTTATCAACTTGAGAATTATACATTCATTAAGTGTGATCAATATTCTTTTGTCATTTGACCGAAGGATATATTGCCTGACTATCACTATATGTTAAATCTTTAGTTTTCATACTTGTACCCTTGAGTTGTGTAGAAAATGTCTATATGTTTCATTTGAAATAAGATGTTTGTTGTAGCATGTAGGAGTAATTTTTATGTCAAAATGTGAACTTTTCTATTTACTGGCGCTAAATCTTGAGAATACTATGGCGAACACTTGAGGCTGAAGATGTACTTGTGACACTTCTCTCTGAATAACATGAATGGAATAATCTTGTTGTTTTTCATATATTATTCTGTCGTTTATAATTGTTCGTTAGTATTCATTCTGGGGAGACTTATCAAAACAAGAACTTGAATACTAAGGGATTGTTTGGTATGAGGGATAAGGGATTACATGCATTTGGTTAGAGGTATTAGTTAGTCTCGAAATTATTTATCCCACCATTTATAGTGCTATGATGGGATAAGTTATCACATTATACGGTGGGATAACTAATTCCATGGGATAACTTTGTCTATCCCATCCCCTACCAAACAGCCCCTAAGAGATTTTGGATAAAGAAGTATATAAGCCAAAAGTGTTGGATGCTCAAGAAGTTATCTTTAAAAAAAAGATTCTAGAAGTACAAATCATCACGGTGGTGATTTACAGGCTATTTAGACCATGTGCATCAAACCAATATCCTTCTTTCAAAGTTCAAAAACTTTAGAATCTCCATTCTCCTTGTAGTAGTTCATCAAAGTAATCTCATTTTCTTTTAATCAGAAACATTATTCAGCTTTGGTATTACCCTATAGTTGTTAATTAGCCTTGGAATGAGCATACTGCAAAGCATATATGTCATGTGCTTTAACAATGGAAGAGTTCATCCTGCAGTTCTCTAAGTAATACAGTAGGGCTGTAGGTTCTGTTTAACATTTTATTTTCCTTTGATTAAGTGACTAATTTAGCATTTTTGTAAACCAACTAATTTTTTTTGAATTTCTCATAAATCATAATTAGATCATCCTGTTTGACTCTTTTAACCTGTAGTCATTTATCAATGCACTTGACTCTTTTAACCTGTAGTCACTTCTTTTTCCTTCTTCTCATCAATTTATTATCTTCTATCGATTTGTTGATGAGTTGTTGTCTGAGCACCTTCTAGCTTTCTCCAAGTACTGTAAGGAAGGGACGAGAACAAGAACTTACAGACTTAGTCATGTCTTCTAGTCAAGGAACGGAAGCAATGCACAAGAACTCCATAGTTCTTAAGCTACACTATGAAAGTTTAGACTCCATTTCCTCCATTTACCAATCAACTTAAGAAATACATCCAAGAAGTTGGAACAAGTGAGTTTTTTCAAAACTATTGAGATTTTAATTGCATAGATAGCAAAGATTATTCAGCTTTTGTCTTTCAGATTCAATTTTGTTGCTTTGTGCCAAAAAGAATGGATAGTTTTGGTGGGTCATGTATCAATTTCGTTTCCTTTCAATGAACAATATATGCAAGAAGCAATAGAAATACAGAATACTGAGCTAAGTTGAAAATGTTTCATCATATTAATTTAAAAACTCCCTACAATGTGATATCTCATTATTGATGATCGTAATATTTCACTGGTAGTCCATGACTATTTGACCAATCATGGTTCTTTCCAGAAGGAATAACTAAGCCAAGAACTGACTCAATTCCTTGTTATACATAATGGTTCTATTTAACATTGATGTTTTAGGATATAAAAGTCATTGTGAATGCAATCGATAGTTCTCTAGGATTTAATGCAATCACTGTGAATGCAATTTGTAGACCTTTTAGTCTCGTGATACACTATCGAATATAATTTGTTTTTGTCTCCCAACCTTCTACAACAATACATATAAACATGAAAATTATAGTCGATTTAGACTTGTGATACACTACTAAATGGACAGTTGAAGTTCTGATAGGAAATTCTACAACTATGAGGAAACCATAACAAATTTCAATCATGAACAAATTTGGATCATATTTGAAACTTTAGACTTGAAGTTCTAATAGGACGTTTTAGACTTGATGTTTTGATAGAAAACACTCGAAGTATTTTTTTAGTACTTTTATAATCTAAGAGCATCCAGTGAGCTGAATACCTTCTAGGAAGATTATCCAACATCAAACCTCTATCATGCTGCTACTAGTTCCTTTCAGAATTGCCTCAATTGTCTTCTCTTGATACAACGCATACTCTCCTCTACATATTTGGGTGGAATTTGAATTCTAGATGATCTACCCATTTCTCCTTGGACCTCAACTATCCATATGCATTCTATATAAAGAGATGCTGCTGAGTCTCTATGGTATCCATAACACACATTCTTGATGGGGAATTTCTCCATTGTACTATCTCTTGTCCTCGATTTTTTGTGTTTTGATATAGATTTGAATTCTTGCTTAATGCATATCAAAGCTTTCCTAATTAATTTTCTTATATTCATGCAGTTTGTTTATGTTTCTAGATTAACCCTCGCTGAATTTTAGAGTTTTTTTGGGATGAGCAGTTTAACTAATTTTAGTGTACAATTTACATATTACTCCTAATATATACCAATAGTTACTTATGGTTTTCTAAAAAAATTTGTACGTGCAGATTTTGAAGTTTGAAGATTGAAGTTACAAGTGAAGATGCAAGTTTAAAAGATGGAAAAGATCATCATTATTTTGCTATGGAAGTTATACAAAACATGATATCAATGTCTAGCTTGAGATGTTGATTAGCTAAGCTTTTTTGTTCAGAAAATATTGAAACTAACATCATGGGATGTTAACCAATTTTTATATTTATATCAGCCTTTTGTTTGGAGATTTTCTATAGCAATCTTATGTTTATTGGTAAAATATTTATATTTTTAATACGAAGCTTAAGAAACTTTGGTGATCAATTAAAGACCAAAAATATTGCTCGTCCATAAAAGTTCATCTAGGACGAGAAAACTTTTCGTCCCTAAAGGTTAATCTAGGATGAGATAGCTACTAGTCGCAAAAAAGTGATCTCTGACGAGATAGATTCTCGTCGCTAAAGGGATTTAACAACTAGAAACTACCTATTTTTAAAGAAGAAAATCAACTATTTGGGACGAGATACATGGTCTCTAAAAGGAGTTTTGCGATCAGTTTTGCTTCCGTCTCTAAAAACATTTAAGGACCAGCTAAAGGAGCCCATCACAGTTGACCTTTATCAAAGGGGTCTATTAGGACAGGTGGCGACCAGCCTTTTCTCGTCGCAATAGACTATTTGGGACCAGATTTTGACTTTCTAGGACCATATTTCCCTTTCTTAGAGGGTGTTTTTCTTGTAGTGGGTGTCTCAATCCTAAACTACCATGAAATGGTCTTGGCCTAACTAAGTCAAGCGACCATGAAGTCATACTAACAACGCTAGTTCAAGCTACCCTTAGGAAAGTATAGATCCTCAATCCTAGGATACCATGCCTTCACTAATGCAAGCTACCATGAAAAGCATCCTACCAATGCTAGTTCAAGCTAACCTTAGGAGAGCTTAATTCCTCAATCCCAAGCTACCATAAGATCTACCATCCCAAGCTACATAAGTAAACTACACATGAAGGAATCATAAGAGTCAACTTCAAGCTATTCTATTTGTTAAGCATGATTCATTTTAGGTGATTAGCCTTTCAATGTAGAATCATTCTATGTGAGATGACCTTTCACATTCTACATACAAGCATTTATATAGTTCTAGGTAGGTTATGTGGGTGAAAGCCTTTCCACCATAACTCTATATATGTTGTATATTAATTCTATGCAAGTTATGTCATCATATTAGACTTACTCTTTAAGCCCTAGTGATCAACATTATGACTTCAAGCCCTACATTCAAGCTTTACTCCACAATCATCACACTAGTCTAGATCACAAGACACATTAGCGCTAGGCCTTAGTCATAGGCAATTCTAAGCATAATCCCTCAAAATTCCCAAGTCTAATAATTTCAATTCAAATTCTATCATACATGCATAAGTCTAGTTCAATTAATGATTTCATATTCCCATTCATAGATAAGTTCTATTCATTGTGACAATTCTAGAAACTCTATCAAGAACCATCAATTCCTCATCAAAAGACATAAACCCACATACTTTGAAAATTACGGTTAATCAAGGAATTCACATAAATTCTTCATAATATCATGAACCAATACTAAATTAATCATATATGAGTAATATCCAACCATTTGGAATCATACCACCTAAAACCCATACATTGGAAGTAACCCTAGCTTGATTGGGGTTCTGCTTCACAAATTAGTGAAAATTCTAGGGGACTCTATGGGTGGAAGAACTCATAGATTAAAAGCTAAACATACCTTAATAAAAGTACTAGCACAAGCCTTAAGCAATGGAGCCTTTGTTCTTGACCTTAGCTTCAACCCTAGCATCTTCTTCAATGGAGGTTCTTCTTAGAGAGAGAAATATTTGAGAGATGAGTGATTTGGGGTTTTGATTTGGGTCTACTGTAAAGTGAATTAAACTTGGGGTCTAATGAATTAAAACTAAATATATATATATATATGTGTGTGTGTGTATAAACCCTTACAAAACAACCCCCACTTAATATAAGTCGAATCAGAGGCAGCCTCGTCCAGTGGTCACACCCACTTGTACGGATCGTCAAGGGCACCACGGCCCATGGTGGTGCTTATTGTCCCTTTACTAGTGTCTTCACCCACTTGCCAAGCCCCTAAAACACTAAGGCACCTTCATGACCACTTCTACGGACCGTGGTCAAGACCACTGGCCGTGAAGTGGCTAGTGGACTTAGGGCAGTAGCTTGGCCTCAAGGCCTTGCCTCCCAAGTGACTAAGTCATCTTGACGGACCACTTCACGGTCCGTGGTCATAACCACTGGCCGTGAGACTGTTCATGGACCCTAGGCAGTAGCTTTCCAAGGTTTGGCAGCCTTCGCTCCTTGGCTTAGGCTTGCCCTTTTGCTTTGGTACTTTCCCTTCCCACACTCAACCAAACTGTAAATGGTCTTCTATATTATGAGGTCTAATATGTACCTTGAAATTCAACCACTAAACTCCTCATTCTAAGCACGTAAAGTCTCATCTACGACTCTATTTCACATACATCAAACCTTAGAACCCTAACTTGTGGCTCAATTTTTGTCTACTAGTTTCTGGGGTGTTACAATATCTCCCCCTTGAGAACCTTTGTCCTCGAATGACCTTTCTAAACACTTCTTATAGGAAATGACTCTAGACTAGCAGCCCATCATGCATGCACTACATCTATATGTACACAACCAAACAAGGAAACTTCAATTCGAAGCTAAACATAATCAATGCAACATAAAGGAGTAGGAACTACATCTACTAACCCAAAATGCATGAAATTCTATATCTACTCATTTTCAAGGAGAGACTAACATCTCCTATTACAACATGCACAACATACATTCATGGAGCCTAAAATGCACATTGACTCAAAGATGATACAACATGAGGCAAAATAATGCATGTAGGTCATTACTAATAAGACCTAAGCATTTTCATGAACATGCATATGAAGAAATCATAGAAACATATAATCACATAATTGCCTTAATAGGTAGGCACACTATCTCCCCCTTGGGAGCAAGCCTACACATGCTTTTCTAAATATCATTCATGGCAAGGACAACATCAAGTCCAACATAACAAGTCACAAAAGACAAGAAATCCAGAAAATTTACTAAATCATAAAATGCATACCAGAAACGACACGAGGAGATCACTGTTGATCTTCTCTAGATTGGAGAACATAAAACCTATTCTTCTTTTGAGGCTCAACATCCCCACCACTAGAAGCAACTTGCTTACCTTCTCTTATAGTAGCCTTTGACTTTAGGTAATCTTTCTTCATGTCCCACTCTCACCACATCCATAACAACCATCTCTATCGGCTAAACACTTACCCTAATGCCCCTTACCACACCTAGAACAAGTTGGCCATAGGGACTCATTACTCATCCCTTGTGGAATAGGGGTAGAGACCCTCTCATCCTTATACTTAAGAACATTTGAAAAGCCATGCCCGGAAATTTTTTGTCGATTCCTAGAATGACCATGTCCATTTAACCCATCATGAAAAGACTTATCATTATACATCCTAGACCTCTTTTTCTCCCTAGATTTTTCCTCTTGAAGTTCATCCCTCTCCATTTGTTAAGCATATACCAGAAGGTGTAAGATGTCCATATCATCATGGAGCATTTCCGTATGACATTCTTTTGACACTAGCTTGGACACTCCCATCACAAACCTATTAATCATAGCCCTCAGACTTGCTACTAGAGATGGAGAAAACTTAGAAAAAAGGGTGAATTTCAAAGAGTATTCTTCAACATTCATACCGCCTTGCTTAATATTGATGAATTCTCCAATTTTGGCTTCGCTCAACTCCCGGGGGGAAGAACCTATCTAGAAATTCCAACTTAAAAGTTTTCCACTCTATAGGACCCACCTCTACTGGCCTAGCATCTTTCCATTCCTCATACCAAATTTGGGCAAAAATCTTTCAATTGGTAAGCGGCTAGTTCCGATTTTTCTCTAGAAGTTACCCCCATGATAGCAAGTGTCTTATAAACCTCTTCTATGAACCCATTTGGATCCTCTTCCACCTTGGAGCCACTAAACTCCGGAGGGTTCATCCTCAAAAACTCCCTTATCTAATAAGCATCCATCCCTCTTATAGGGTTTGCCGGAGCCACCCACCACCTCTCTATTGGCTTGCGCTATCAAGGATTGAGCTAACAATTGCATAGAAGCCCTATACTCCGCAAGAGTGACATTTCCAATTGGAGGGTCATTTGGAACTTGAGGAGTAGCTTGATTTGGAACATGGGGAGGAATCTCTTCGTCCCCATTGTCTTCCCCTTCTCTACTAGCATTTGCCCTTGTATTACTATACCCTAAAAAAACAACGGGCACGGATTAGAAAAAAGGCCTACTAAAGCCAAACTCTATGGCACGACTTAGAGAATGAAGAAGTGAGATTTTTCCTAAGCATCCAATAGCCTCCTATTCATAAATGTGTCGCGACTCACACCCATGAATAAGACTCTACTTAGACTTTGTTTGAGACAGTCCTAGAACCATCCTAAACCTTTTGACACTAGCTTGGACACTACTGTCACGAACCTATTCATCATATCCCTCGGACTTGCTACCATAGATGGAGCATACTTAGACAAAAGGGTAAATTTCAAAGAGTATTCTTCAACACTCATATCACCTTGCTTAAGATTGATGAATTCTCCAACTCTGGTGTCACGACCCGAGAGCACCCCCTAGTCGTAACATGGCGTACTGAACCCCGAAGGGGTCTTATACAAGCCACATAGTCATTCATTGCATTCAATAATGATAATAGTGCAGATTTAAAAACTTATTTACATCCAAACATTCAAACTTCATTAAAACAACTTTAAAAACACACAACGGAAGTGTAAGTCTCACATGGCCATCTTAGACACAATCCCAAAACATAAGTAGGGACACAACCCGTTACAAACGAAACAATAACTAAAAGTGTCTATTGCATGAACAAAAGAACTTAAAACTCTTATCCTCGAATCCATGAGGACATACAAAGTCTTGGAGGAAAGCAATCCAACACTTCAAACTAGCTAGGAGGGATCACTTGCCGGAACCTACACTTGTAGTAAAACCATGAAGAATATGGGTTAGTACACAAAATGTACTAAGTATGATGACCATGCAAAACATGTTTTTAAAAGGGACATTTTGGCTAGAAACCATGCATTATGCCACTTTTAGAAGTATCATGAACAATTGCATAGAAGACATACATGACAAGCATAAAAATCAAGTAAGTCATAATATCACACTTAAACAATATCAACATGAAAACCTTTACCTTTACCTTGGACCTTCACCTCAAGAAATCCTTATGCTATACCTCGTGCAATGTATGGATAGCGTCCCATACCACCATCCATACTAGGGCACCACATTTAGGTCACCTAAAGTAAACTCAACATTCCTTTCTTTCACCTTAGCACAATATTCATACACAAGAGGTATTTCATTAATTAAGACATGACAAGGGAAAATAACTCATAATATAACCCAAGTATAGCATGCATTTCATATTAAGCATTTGGGAGTCAACATTCTTTAATAATCTCATTTAGGGCACATTTATGTCACAGACATTAGGATTTAGAGAAACTCACTATGACCCTCTCCAAGCCTACTCGTGCAATGTATAGGTAGCATCCCA
>JAJOOR010020246.1:0-30215 GCA_036250505.1 Solanum acaule | reverse complement strand
ATATTTTAAGTTTTATATCAGATTTTTTCTTATTTACATTTTAAAATAAATATTTTTTTTTTGAAAATTAAAAAATTCAACCAATAATAATAATAATAACAATAATAATAATAATAATAATAATAATAATAATAATAATAATAATAATATAAAAACACATCACCAAAATAGGGCGTTTTAATATTCCTTTTAAAAAAAATAAAAATAAAGTAATTATCCAACTAAATAGGGAGTTTTAAAAATTAAAACTTCTCATTTTTAGTCCTACTTATAAACAAATTGAAAAGATATTAAAATTAAAATTATTTAAATTATTTCTCTAAAAAAACATACTAACTAAACAATCTGTTTAGTTTACGTGAAAATTTCTTCTTTGTTTTATTTTCTTAAAATTATTTTTATTCTGACAATTAAAATTTAATAAAAATAATAATAATAATAATAATAGTATACTAATAATAATAACAACAACAACAACAACAACAACAACAACAATTATAATAATAATATAAAAAACATCCACCTAAATAGGACATTCTGATCGTTATTTTGAAAAAAAAAAGTAATTATCCAACTAAATAGTGAGTTTTAATATTTCCCATTACACTCCTACTTCTAAACAAATTGAAAAACTTTTAAATTAAAATTATTTCTTTTAAAAAAACACACTAACTATTGTTTAGTTTACATTAAATAAATATCTTATTTGCTTTTATTTTCTTAAAATTAAAATTTTATTTTGACAATTAAAATTTTAAAATTCAAAAACTGAATCCTAAACAATTAAATAAGAAATATGAAGTTAAATTTTTTTAGATATCTCCATCATCATTTTAAAATTTTAAAATTGATTGTCAAAAAATTAAATAAGAAATCTCTCTCTCTCTCTCTCTATATATATATATATATATATATAATATTTCCAACTGAAAAAACTTTATAGTTGATGGCTGATGGGATGTTTCTTTTTTTGACACTACTTTACTTGAAGACTTTTTAATCTTTCCTTTTTTCAAGGGTATATGTATTGTGTACATATATTTTCAAGAAAGATTAAAAAAGAGACTCTCTATTTCCTTTACTTTTTGAAGAAAAAACTCTTCTTTCTTCTCCTCTTTACTTTTTCAACTTTGTTTTCTTTACATCGCGTCGCCGGAGTCGGAAACTAATTTTCTCTTCTTTCTTCTATTCTCTGCACTTTTTCAAGCTTTGTTCTCTTTACGTCGTCGGAAAATTGATTTTTCTTCCCCAAATCTTTTCTCGTCTTTGGTCAAAGTGTCCGGATCGGATTGACTGAATCTGACACGCACCCCGCACTAGTGTCGCGTCGAGTCGGGTTCGCCTACAAATATGAAGAGTCCGCGCAACAAAGAGTGCAGCAGCAAGCAAGAATCAACAAGCAAGTTTAAAATTGTCCAAGTTCTATTTGCACTTTGTTTTCATTATATTGTGATTTTGTGATAATTGCTCTTAACTTCTAACATTTATTTTCTTAACTTAGATGAGTCTTTGGAGGGATTTTTATTTCATATTTTGTCGCTTGTTTACTTTAAAATTTCCAAAACCCATTTTATGTTAGGTAATTTAAGCTTATTAGAATAACTTGAGAACCTTTCATGTTCTTTCATAGTTATTGAAAAGCTTTAATCCATGTTTATGAGTTTGAATTAATTGTATAGTTCAAAAACTTGACTATTGATAAAATTTTAAGTTAAGATTATTTTTGAAATTTTGCAAATATCAAAAGATTTTTATCTAAGTTTCAAACATGAACTTTTTATAAGTAATCTTTTTTTTTTTTTTTTATAAAATTAGCCAAGCTCTCAAATTCGTCGGT
The DNA here is from genome assembly GCA_036250505.1 of Solanum acaule. Lineage (NCBI taxonomy): Eukaryota > Viridiplantae > Streptophyta > Magnoliopsida > Solanales > Solanaceae > Solanum > Solanum acaule. The sequence goes on along the minus strand of JAJOOR010020246.1, from coordinate 28,378 downwards.
CAATCGCATGTTAGCGAATTCTCTAAGATGCTTAAACCCTTCTTTAGAGGATTATTTGAACCCTTATTCGACTCTGGTTTTGTTTTAAATGTTTTCTTTCAAAATACCCTTTTAAATGATTTTCTTAATTTTACCCTAAAAATTAAGTGGCGACTTCCAAATTATAATTTTTTCCAAAACTTTGACAAAATTGTCGTTTGTCATAACAGAATGGCTACTCCGTTGGGGATTCATCTAGGTTCTAACCAAAAGGATTTTATCGTTTGGCTAACTATTATTGTATTATTTGTTACCTTATGCAATTATTTGTTTAAACTTTGAATGTTAACTGTCATATTGCATTCATGACATTTTCTGATATTTGTATAGTATATTAAAGAACGATTTCTGCATAATCGCAGCCGAACTTTTTATACTCAACCCTTTTCCGGAGTGATTGATAATTTATTGGTACGTAATGCGTCCAATGATTGTCGTGAATTCCAACCTAAGTTGTCCGCTTGAATTTTCGATCTTTCAAAAGCCACTCCTAATCAACTAGCGTAGAGCGAAACTAAATCCCAAATTTAGAGCATTTAGAACTAAGTTGACACAACACCCAAAGCATGTTGGGCCCATTAGAAGTCGACCTTGTGTCTAATTGACCCCCGGTCAATATAAGACGATCATCCAACTATTTGTTAAATTGGAAGGATATGTATGTCGATTTGTACGTACCATTGTCCCTTGGGGTTGGGTTTTTATTTTATAGGTAGTTTCTTTGTTTTAGTCAAAGGAAGATCCTTCTCATCCGGAAGAAATTCAAAACCATCAAGAAGTTCAAGAATGAAGATTTCATGTGAAAGCTTAGTTTAGTTTATCATTGTACCCCTGCGTGAGATTGATATTTATTTCCCTCTCCTCTATTAAGCATCCCCATTTGTTTTATTCATAAGGTTTGTATAAATTTTTTGAGGCAATGAAACGTTTTACAAACGATATACACATCCTTCAAACGTTAGACTTACCTTTGGCTCAAAAGGTCGCATGTATGTTAGGAGGCGTTATATATTGTTTGTGTGTTAAATGTTACAAATTTTGTTTCGTTTGTGCTTACTTAACTTATGTGTTCTATACATATGTTTTGCTTTAAACTTAATTGGTCCATTATTCTATTCCAAAGGCTTAGAACGTCATTTAACATATAAACTCAATTTCCAAGCCTTCCAAAATACTCTTTGACTCCATTATCAAAATATGTTCAAAATCACTCAAGTTCTATGTTCAATATAGCTTAAATAAATAAATAAATATATATATTATTAGGTCATCATTCAAATTCACATTGACCTCGTTGTTTCTTGAAAATTATTTTTTCCACACCTACCTAGCCGGCGTAACTAAATATTCCGTCAGTTTCAAGTCTTAAGTCCTTATTTCTCGAAAGGGATTTTCAATTGAACCTTCCAAAAGGTACATTTGAATCTTTACTCAAATCTATAGTTTGCTTTGTTCAAATTCTTTTCTTTCGTTAAAATTTTAGTTCACAGAACGATCAAAGTTTTCCCATTTGGTCACTCTTTTAGAGTCCTTTGTTCTTCGAATATTGGACTAATTTTTTTTAAGCAAGACGAATGTTATTTGTTTTATATGTTACTTTGGTTGATTATTATGATTAATGGACTAACTCTTTTATTTTTTGAGTTGTTTTTAGAAGGAGAGACTGATTTGTGTTGGTAATCAAACTTACTCACTTCATCAAAGTATTCGCTCGCAGAACATTCTTATTTTACACGGTCTAAGGTCAAGAAAATTGCTTCAGACTCATCGTTTCTTACTTGGACTACTAAGAGGACTCGTTCAAAAATGGATTCCACTATCAACACAACTGCTTCATCTGAAATGATCCCTACTTCATCTATCGCGGCCAATCCTAGTGCCTCGATAACAACAGAATCACCCATGAAAGTCATTGCTCGTCTAGAGCGACAAATTGGTGAACTGAATCTCCTGGTAGCTTAATACCAAGCTACTTCTCAGAACCTACCACCGATGCTCACCAAAAAGGGCCCATGCCACCTTTGTTTCCAACTTTAAGTGAGCTCAATCAAGGAGATTATTTTACCACTTTTCAACCAACTCAAAGCGCCTCACTCACTCATTCAACTCAGGATACTCCTCTTGTGTACACATTTGCACCTCCAAAAGCTCCAACAATAACACATCATGCTCCGTCAGTGTACACTTATGTCACTGCTCCACCTGTTACCAAGGCTCAAGAGTTTCACCGCCAAGATGTTAACCATTTTGTTGAAATTGAAAATGATACAAAATCAATTGATGCTGAAATGATGAGTAGGAAGATGAAAAGCTTAGAAGATGCTATGAGAGGTCTTCGTGGGTTCGATAGTTGCCAGAGTGTGAGATATGAAGAGTTGTGCACATTCCCTGAGGTTGAACTTCCACCCGGTTACAAGATTTCGAAGTTTGAAAAGTTCAGTGGATCAGGAAATCCTTTCTTTCACTTAAAAATTTACTGTGAAAAGCTGATTGGTGTTGGAAATAACGAAGGGATAAGAATCAAGTTATTCAATCAAAGTCTGACAGGAAAAGCCTTGGAGTGGTACTTTAAGCAAGATGTGACCAAATGGCGTACTTGGGATGATCTAGGGAATGCTTTTGTGGATCATTACAAGTTTCATGTTGAAATCGCTCCTGATAGGATCTCTATTACCAAGCTAAAACCAAAGTCGATTGAATGCTTTCGAGAGTATGCCATTCGTTAGAGGGAAGAAGCTGCTAGGGTACACCCACCTATGGAGGAATAAGAAATGATCACCTACTTCATTCAAGCTCATGACTCAGAATATTATGAGTGAATGGTGACAATGGGTGGAAAGACATTTGCTGAAGTTATTAAGGCTGGAGAAATGATTGAAGACGGTCTCAAGACTGGCCGAATAACGAGTTACACTTCATCTCAGTTTGCTAATAGGGCCTATCAAACTGATTCCTTTAGAAAGAAAAAGGAGAAAGAGGTTATGATGTTAACGACTTGAGGAGCTACCTCATATAACCGTCAACCACCTCTAGGCTATCCTGGTTCACAATACTATGTTTGCAACAATCAAGCAACATTTCGTCCTTCATGACCAATGCAAAATCATTGAAATGATACACCTCATCCCAATTTTGAGAAAAAGCCTCCCCGAGTATTCACTCCATTGTGTGAGACACAGAACTTTTTGAGAGATTGAAAAAGGTAGGGATACTCCATCCAGTGAAAGCCAAGACTGTGAATACTTCAGTCGAGTGGTACGACCCAAACAAGCGGTGTGCTTATCATTCAGGAGTTATTGGGCATGATATCGAGAAGTGTATCACTCTGAAGCACAAAATTCAAGATCTGATTGACAACGAGGTGGTAAAACTTGCACAGGCTCCAGGGAATGTGAACACCAATCCACTGCCCAAGCACAAAGAGTAGTCATTGGCGTAACCAATTGCGAAGAAGAAGCAAGTTTCTCTCAAAGTCACAGTTTTGGCGTCTTTTAGTCCTGCATTTGGAGTTTGTTGTTTCATTTCCCTGTAATCACATTTTTATCGCTTTGTTTCCTTTGTAATCGATTGTTGGGATTTTATTTGTAAGCATCTTTCATCTGTAATGAACTACGTCTGACCTGAATTCTCAAGAATGAGATACGTAAGCGGCCTATGTCGGCTTTGGTCACCCCTTTATCCCTTTTTAATGTTTCCTTGTACTTAGAACTACGTTTGACCTGATTCCCGCTCAGCGGGATATGTAGACGCCACACCGGCTCGGTCATATTCCCCATAAGTTTTTCATTTCCCTTTATAATGAAAACTGGGCAGAATTTTGAGAGGATCTCAAAATTCGTTTGGAGAGGACTTTTTCCAACAAGCCAGAATCAAGGATCACTTCACAGTTGCAACTAGGGTAGAGTTTTTGAGATTCACTAAAAAATTCAATTAAAAACTACAGAAAGTTCAAAAGTTATATTACGTCTTAAATCGGGGGAGAATTTTTGAGGAGGTCCTCAAAAATTCCATCAAGCGACATTTCAAGATCAAACAAGCTTGTAATCCAGAAGGCAAAGGAGCATCAAGATGGCAAGGCAAAGCCAACATGAATCAGTCTCTCAAAACTAAGAATTTTTCTTTGTATGCAGGAACTACAAAGTTACAAGGCATCATTAGACCCACAGTGGCCTCGTCATAACTCAGATGATTTCTACTCTTACTCATCTTCTACAATTTCCTTTCGCTTTATTATGACTTACACATTTTCAATTTTACAGATGGAATAGCTTGGCACAATGGCGAAGTCCATAAGACGTTATCCAGACTAATATAAGCTGAACAACTTCATCCTTAAGTTATCTTTTGTTATATCATTTACTTTGATAATTTTATTTTGTTACTAACTCACGACTAAGTTTCATAGGTATCATTACTAGAATTGAAGGCAAAAATTCAAAAGGTTTTTTGAAGTTTTGAATGATCAAATCAGATATTCATCAGAAAAATGGCAGGAGCCAACCTTTTTCAAATTTCATAATGAAGGATTCTCGACACTGAGCATCCAGTCCAGCAAGATGAATCTTATCCTCTATTCTGCGTTAACGAAATTTGTCTTTCATTATTTCAATTCTTTTGCCCCTTTTAAGGCAAATTTCATTTTTTTTTCTCTCTCCAAAATTTCTTTTAAGTTTCAGGTTCGAACTACGCCAGACCTGATTTCTTGTTCCAGCAAGATACGTATGCAATCCTATATAAGGATTCGGTCTTCTAACTGTTTCAAACTACAGACCTCAGAGGAAACTGGGGCATGTTTTTGAATTAGTCATCCTTCATTCTTTGCAAATTATTTCAGTTAAGTACCCTTGGACTTGAAGCAGGGGTAACTTTTTGAAATAGTTCAAAGTTCTCAAAATCTCCGTTCAACTTCAAGTTCCATATATTTTTATTTATTTTTTATTTTTTTTTTAAAAAAATCTCTCTTTAATAAGAGATTCCAGACTAAAAGTAGGGACTCGTTTTACGTGGCATCCCTAATCTGTCATTATTACCTTGTTTCAACGTTATAAGTTCTCAAAGCGTTCTTCCAGAATCCCGCATTCTCTATGGCTACCAGATCGTCATGATGCATTTAAAAGTCTTGACATTTATTAATTTCTCTGTTCTTGTCTAACAAATTTTCTATGAGCGCAGGGACGACTAAGTTTTAATGACAACTTGAGATATTACCAGCTTACAAACTACATGAAGCTAATCAGAATACTTGGTTACAACCTCATTCTCTATTTTGGAGCGTCACTTCCTTCAACGTGACACGTTATATAATTGGAGCGTCACTTCCTTCAATGTGACAAGTTAATTTATTATTGGAGCGTCAGTTCCTTCAACGTGACACATTAATTTATTATTAGAGCGTCACTTCCTTCAACGTGACATGTTAAATTATTATTGGAGAGTCACTTCCTTCAACGTGACACGTTAAATTATTATTGGAGCGTCACTTCCTTCAACGTGACACATTAATTTATTAGTGGAGCATCACTTCCTTCAACGTGACATGTTAAATTATTACTGGAGAGTCACTTCCTTCAATGTGACACGTTAAATTATTATTGGAACGTCACTTCCTTCAATGTGACACATTAAATTATTATTGGAGCGTCACTTCCTTCAACGTGACACGTTAAATTGTTATTGGAACGTCACTTCCTTCAAAGTGACACGTTATATTATATTGGGATGTCACCTCCCTAAAAAGTGACATTTTGGGAAGTCACCTCCCTAAAAAATGACACATTATATTACGTTTGGGAAGTCACCTCCCTAAAAAGTGACACATTATATTATGTTTGGAAAGTCACCTCCCTAAAAAATGACACAGTATATGATGTTATTGAACCATCACCTCGTTTAAATTGACACATCACTTTGAATCACCCCTTCATTCAAGAGCAATACACTTGAAATTGGATCGTCGTCTCCTCCAGTATGACATGTTAAACCATGTTTGCCCAAATTATATTTGTATTTATATTACATTTTCTACTGACAATTTTCTCCAAATTTTGAAACACACGAAGTGGACTACGTCAAAACAGGACGCAACACAACGTGGAATTTTTTCTTAGCAGCTAAATGGGACATAGTCCAAAGAGGAATATCAAACTCTTAGGATGCGAGCTAAAGAGCGACTTCCACCACAATCAAATTCGAGTGACAATACACCTAGAGCTTGTGAAATTATGTCCATGTAAGTTCTTACCTATGCGTGTGAAGGGCCCCACATTCATAGTTGAGATGTTTGCAAGCCTCTTTTCCACGCTCAATTAATTTGTCACTCATCCTCAAGCTAAAGGTTATTTTCGCATAAGATATTTCCTTTTCAACCGATTGAGTCGAACTACAAGAAGTCTGATTCCCAAAGTTTAGGGATATGTAGGCGGACTTAATGTTGAAAACTCGACTGTACTCCAACAATTCTGTCATCACTCCATTCTAGAGCTTTTTGGTCTCTCCATACTTCGACACCGAAATGGCTTTTGCATTCTTCCAGAATCGTCTGTTAAATCAAGAATCTTTCGAACTACAAGTAGCCTAAGTTCTCATATAACCAGAGATATGTAGGAAACCCAATACCAAGGTCCAACCATAGTTCCTCAGAAAATTCATACCATTCACCGTTTCGAAGAGATGAATTGGTGGACGGACAAAATTGGATCTGTCAATTTCGTTTGCCTCGAATCTCTTTCATCGATCCTATGCAAACGAGGGGCATTGTTGACACCCGATTTTGACCCTCCACAATTTAATTAATTTTCAAGCTTCTTCAATTTCAAACAATTTGAAATAATTGTTTTGAAAAATTAAAAATACTTTCAAAATTATTTCCAAGGCAATTTTTTGCCATTTCCGTATAAAATATATATTATATTTATATATTTAATACTTTTAATAAAGATTAGGAAAAATTGGTTTACCAGAAAATAGTGTTTTAATTAAAAGTGTGTTTTATTTCCCTAAAAATTGACTAATTCATGAGCTAATTGTATAGTCGATCTTTTATTTCAAAATAATTATTTTGTCTTGTTAAATTAAGAAGCTCGATTAACTAATTTTAATTTGCATCGAACCGCATTCTTCGAATTCAATTTCTTGATGGAATACATTTATTTGGGTCTAATTTTAGTCCAAATTTCTCAATAAACCGGCCCAAACCCTTAATTATTCTACTATTTTCCTAATCCCCCTATACCTCACGTGCCCACACACTTTTTTTCTCAGAAAGAACACACAGAACTCCCCTACGCGCCCCCCATCCCACTTCTTTCTTTCTTCTTCTTCTTCTTCAGTGAAAGCAATTCGAACAAGCCAGAATCCCTAATTTCATCTATCGTGTTCCCCTTTTCTCCTTCAATTCGTACTCCCCGCGTGCATAGCACGAGCTTGAGGACGCTTCAAGTTTCTAGGAATGCCATCCTCAACGTAATACCCTTTTGATTTTCGATTTTCCTTTTCCAATTTCGTTCAAAATGGTACGAATTCCTACACTAGCCAGTTGACAATCCTTATCTGTTAAGGGATTTTGAAAATTCTCAAATCCCACATCGAAAATATTCTTAGAATTTGAAGATTTTGGGTGCTATAAAAAGCCCCTCTCCTCACTGTTCACGGGAGGGATTTTTTTTTTGGAGACCACGGAGTACCCTAAAAGTTTTTGGGAATTCTTGGTTTCATAGTTCAAAATTTTGTGGCTCCGTGTGGTTGTTCGAGTTGAAGAGGTGGAATCGTCTTCCCAACTCGTCGTTCCGGTTCACTGCTCAGGACCAGGTAATTCCCCTTCTATGTTTCTTTTATTTTCGCATTTGTTTTCCCTGTTTGTTGTTGCAATCTGGTAGCTAAGTTTATAGGTATAAATTCAGCATTTTAGGTTAATTAGTAGTTAATAGTTACTGCCTTCATTATAAAAAAAAAAAAGACATGTGAGATAGTTATGCCTTTTTCTCTATTAATTTAATTTCAGCATTTGCTATTGTCTTAGGATGAGTTTAATCAGTGTTAAATGGAGTTGTGATTTTTTATGTTCAAGAATTCCTAACTATCAGATTGGAGTCTGTAACTTGCTTTTATTTTGATTTGGAAAGCTTTTGAAAGTACTTAGTTTCTCTTGATTGTCTCATCTATCTAAGTTGTAAAAATAAAATAAAATTGAAATATGGAGTTGTACACTCCCATTCATAATCAGTGAAATCCCCATTTCCTTATCTAACCCTTTGCGTGGTTAAGCATTCATTTACATTGTTTGGGTTGTATGTATACATTTGGATTTTTGCATATCAGTAGAGTATTATGCATTCCTTCCCTTGTTTACATTCTGTCCAGTTCCCTCTTCACAATGTGGGTATCTTGCTTGCTTCTTATATTAAGGATCTTATTTGTTTGGGAATCTTGAGTTAATCCTAGATTTAGTTGAGCTCTAGATAAAGTTGAGTTTTAACTCAGCTTCTCTTTGGTTGCTCCTAAATCCCAAGATCCCCATGTCACTCTTTTGAGCTACAGGTCCTAAATTGCGTACATTGGCTTCGTTTGGAATTCATAAGTTCAAATTTCATTATTTTATATATGTTGTTCTATTTGAGAGTTCATGTTAAACTTTAGCTATCTAATGTGATAGATTGACATTATTTGGCTTGAGTTTGTGCATTTATCTATTACCTATAGCTATCGATTTTGAGTTCTTTTAAGCTGCTAGTTCTAATAAAGTGAAATACTCCAGCATATTCTCGAATTTACATCAGCTTACTAGTTGCGTATTAACTACCTTTGGTGTCTTCAGTCGAAGAGTTTCAATTATTATTTGTTTCAAAAGTTCTAGTTACAGTTAATTGACTAATTTTGTGAGTTAAAGTTAGCATGTTGACTGATAGATTTAAGAGTAGTTGCTGCCTGCCTGCGTATCTGGGATCTCATCTATTTGAGATTTCATGAATTTGCTCTATTAGGCTGCTGATTCGTTATTTATTAGTGGTGTTGTGTTTCTCTTCGTCTATTTGCTCTTTTTATTTTATTTTATTATGAAAACACCTTTGTTTCTCTTTCCCTTTTTTTTTTTGAAATGGGAGTGTTTGGTTTGGAGTCTTAATTATTTTCTCTTTGTTGAATTGCATAGATCAAGATGGCAAATAAGATGTTGTGTCTTTCTTGTCTGTTCTGCTATACAGAGGTGTTAAGTTTGCAATTATTATAGTAGCCATTATCAGTTTCCCATTCTTTCATACTTAGTTTGGGTGAAGAGATGTGTAGGTCTTAAGTATTTAAGATCCTTCTAATAATTATTTCACATAGAAGTTAAATCGATTTGTTAAATAAATCTAGCTTTGCCTTTGCGTATATGTGAATCTGTTGGCCTGTGATATGAGCCTTTGGGATGCAGCTTTTAATCTAAATTAGTAATTGTCATTTTTAGTTCATTATCGAAACCAATGTGTGACAGTTCCCAAATCTACTGACCTATTGTATTCCTTCATGAATTATTATATGGTGCTAAATGTTGATTGTTGTTTAAATGGTCCTTAGGACATGATTGGTTGTTAGGAAGAGACCTTTTGATTGCCATTTTTTTTTTACTATGTTAGAAGTACATCTTGGTCATGAAATATTCTTAATTCTCATTGGCTTTAAATTATAATTTTACTTGTCTTATGATTAATTCCAACATGTCAAGATAGTAGCTCTTTGATAGTAATGTGTTTGTTTGTTAATTGTGGTGAAGGACAAATTGCTGAATTGATTATCCTTAAACCTTATCACTTAGTTTATTAAAGAATTTACCCATTTACTTATCTTTATTTCTTTTGTTTTCTTATGCATGAATACTCCCCATCGAGTCTCTCGGACTCTCCTCTCTTGCATATTCCTCTTCTTGAGTCAACCTCCATCAGAATCGTGAAAGGGAAGCCATGTTATTGGGTTAAAACCCCCAAAAGGCAGCAGTAACAGTAGCCCAAAGGGCTGGAAAATAAAATTGGACTTTAAAAAAGTCCAATTTTCAGTGCAGCAGCAAGCAAGAATCAGCAAGCAAGCTTAAAATTGTCCAAGTTCTATTTGCACTTTTTTTTCGTTATATTGTGATTTTGTGATAATTGCTCTGAACTTCTAACATTTATTTTCTTAACCTAGATGAGTCTTTGTAGGGATTTTTATTTCATATTTTGTCGCTTGTTTACTTTAAAATTTCCAAATTTCCAAAACCCATTTTATGTTAGGTAATTTAAGCTTATTAGAATAACTTGAGAACCTTTCATGTTCTTTCATAGTTATTGAAAAGCTTTAATCCATGTTTATGAGTTTGAATTAATTGTATAGTTCAAAAACTTGACTATGGATAAAATTTTAAGTTAGGATTATTTTTGGAATTTTGCAAATATCAAAAGATTTTTATCTAAGTTTCAAACATGAACTTTTTATAAGTAATCCTTTTTTTTTTTTTATAAAATTAGCCAAGCTCTCAAATTCGTTGGTCAACCGCATGTTAGCGGATTCTCTAAGATGCTTAAACCCTTCTTTAGAGGATTATTTGAACCCTTACCCGACTCTGGTTTTGTTTTTAATGTTTTCTTTCAAAATACCATTTTTAAATGGTTTTCTTAATTTTACCCTAAAAATTAAGTGGCGACTTCCAAATTATAATTTTTTCCAAAACTTTGACAAAATTGCCAAAGTTGCGAAAATAGTTTCGAAACCTTAGTTTTTAAAATCGGGTCGTAACATACCTGACGCTGCAATGTTACCGAAACTACTTCCTCCCTCTTCAGACTGGGGAAGAGTGTCCTGGAGAATGGCTCTCTTTGTTTGTGATCTTGTAACTCGAGGTGAGTGATCTTCAGGTGTGACATTTATTTACACCTCAAAATTACTAGCGTCGGAGTCGTCATGACCCTCTGATTGAGATGCAGTGGGGAGAGGGGGAGTTTAGTTGCGTTTTTTCTTCGAGGAGCCATCGTACCTGAGAAATACAAAACTCATTAGTATTCAACACAGTCAAATGATGCACTATCGGGTACTCAGACCTCCCTGTGTAATTTCATCGTGACGCATTGCCTTAAGAATGTCGTCACCCAATCTATCATTGGGAAGGGCCACGAAATCAACAAACTAACAAAAACTAAAAGACAGAAAAATTTAAAAATGTTACACTAAGTATGCTCTACGGGAGCTTGTATGGGCCGTGGTATGTACCACAAACCGTGAAATCCCTCGTGGAGTTGAGACAGAATCAGTGTGCAAAAGGAGCCACATAACTTTTTACCAAGTGATGTTCACGGGAGGCTTCACGGCCCGTGGAGTGCACCACATACCGTGATACTGCCCGTAAACTTAATCTGAGTGGTGGCTTGACTTCAAGTGTGGTCCATGATTGGTTTCACGGCCCGTGGTGGATTCCACAGTCCGTAAAACCTATCGTGGTCTTACACAAAGCCAGTGTTACAGTCGTCTCCTTCCCTTATTCACTAAAATCCAATGTTTTTAGCACCAACACCATTTTTACACAATTTCAAGACCAACAAATCTTTGCTCATCAACCAGTTCACACTAAACTCCACGAACTAACATAAAAGCATTACCAACTAGGACAAATACAAATTCAACCCCCTATTATCATACCCACATACAAACATCAAGTCAAAACACCCAATTCAACTTAACCCACAACAGTTCAATATCAAATATGACAATCCAACACCTACACTTACTCAAATCGCCTCAATCAAAGTAGTTAGGACTAACTTCTATCAAGGAATTTCAGTTATGGCAACTTAAACGAAGAACTTACTTGCACTGTAGAAACAAACTCTTTTCGCTAAAAAAGGAGAGAGCAGCCACCTAAATTCGCGATTCTTGAGGATTTTAGAATTATGGCTTAGATTCTGCGTTGAAATTGGAATCGATTGATGATGGGACTGATTTTAATCTTTAAAGGACTATTATGGGAGAGAAAAGAGGAGGAAAACTGACCTTTTGGCATTTGGAATTGAATAAATACCTTTCAATTTTCAATTGAACTAAGCGCGGGTCGGGTCGGATCTGGTAGGACTGGGTCGTAGACTATGGACCGTGAACTTGCCCGTGAAGGGCATCACAGTCCATGACTCTGACTTGGATGAAACACTTGACTGAGGAAGACCACAGACTGTGAGCTGCCAATGAAGGGCTTCACGGTCCGTGTACATGACTTGGAAACTTAGCATTCATACTTGAGGTTCACGAGAGGCTAGACGGTCCGTACAAGCTCTGACGGACCGTGAACCTTTTTTCGTGCAATTTCTAGTAGCTTCATTAGGTTGGTCCTCAAGTAAACGGACCGTGAAGGGAACCACTGTCCATGAAGATCAGTCTGCACTCTGCACCCAGTTACTGCACTTTTCCACCTATTCTCCCCTGCACACATCAACACGCAGTGACTCTATAAAACAAAGAAAAATAAGGAAAAAAGGGAAAATACCTAGTACAATTACATCTTAGGTTACCTCCCAAGTAGCGCACAATTTAACGTCGCGGCGCGACGCAGGTTACTTGATTACTCAGACCTTATCAAATTTACATTCCTCTACAATCTTCACATCCTCAAGAACACCCAAATATGCCTTGATTCACTGGCCATTAGCTTTGAACCTCTGGCCCTTATCATTTTCCAGCTCAATAGCACCAGATTGAAACACTTGTGTGACCTTAAAAGGTCCAGACCATTTAGATCTCAACTTTCCTGGAAATAGACGAAGTTCGGAGTTGAAGAGTAGCACCAAGTCACCAGGAGTGAAGCTTCTTTTCTCAATATGCTTTTCATGATAAAGCTTTATCCTCTCCTTATACAGTGCCGACCTCTCATAGGCTCTCAGACGGAACTTATATCCATCTCATTGATCTGATCCAACCTCAAGTTTGTCGTTTCACTCCAATTGAGGTTTAGCTTCTTCAACGCCCATAGTGCTCTATGCTCAAGCTCAACCGACAAATGACATGCCTTTCCAAACACCAATTGATATGGAGACATACCAATAGGTGTCTTGAAAGCTATTCGATATGCTCATAGAGCATCATCTAGCTTCCGTGCCCAATCTGTCCTATTGGCATTCACTGTCTTTGCCAAGATTGCATTGATTTCCCTGTTGGAAACCTCTACTTGTCCACTGGTCTGTGGGTGATAAGGCGTAGCAACCTTGTGTTGTTTAACCCCATACTTGGTCAGAAGAGCATTGAACACCTTATTGCAGAAGTGAGAACCGCTATCACTGATAATGGCTCTAAGTGTGCCAAACCTTGAGAAAATATTCTTCTTCAAGAAGCTAGCTACACTCTTGCCACCATTCTCAGGTAAAGTAATGGCCTCAACCCATTTGGACACACAGTCTACTGCAACTAATATATACTTCTGTCCATAGGAACTCACAAATGGGCCCATGAAGTTAATTCCCCACATATCAAACAACTCTACCTCTAAGATGGGTGTCATGGGTAACTCATGGCGCCGAGAGATGCTCATTGCCACCGGCACACATCACAGCTCTTTACTATGTCCACTGCATCTTGATGAATTGTGGGCCAGTAGTACCCACACTGAAGTATCTTGTGGGCTGTTCGAGCACCTCCGTGATGACCACCTACTGGAGATGAGTGACAGGCCTCCAAAATATGTAGCATCTCAGCTTCAGGAATGCACCGCCTGATGATGTTATCAGCACAAATCCTGTACAAATAAGGTTCATCACAGAAATACTTACCTACATCATGCATGAACCTTTTTCTTTGCTGAAATGTTAATCCTTTAGGCATTACATCACTAGCAAGAAAATTAGCATAATCAGCAAACCAAGGAATAAGGTCAAGAGTTGCAGCTAATACCTGCTCATCTGGGAATGTATCATCTATTTCAAGCTCCAGCTCTTCCTTCTTTGCAGCCTCCAACCTAGATAGGTGAACAACTACCTGGTTCTCACATCCTCTCCTATCATTCACTTCAAAGTCAAACTCTTTGAGAAGCAGCACCCATCGGATCAGCCTAGGCTTGGCATCTTTCTTTGCCATGAGGTATCTCAAGGCAGCATGGTTTGTATGAACTATCACCTTAGTTCCCAGCAAGTAAGCTCTGAACTTTTCAAACGCATATACCACCGCCAATAGTTCCTGCTCAGTGACTATGTAGTTTCGTTGTGCCCCATTTAGCGACTTACTAGCATAGTAAATCGAATGAAACATCTTGTTGTGCTTCTTCCCTAACACAACTCCTAATGCAGTCCCACTAGTATCGCACATTACCTCAAACGGCTCCGCCTAGTCTAGGCTAATGATCACTGGAGCAGAGATTAACTTCTCATTTAGGCATTCAAAAGCTTTGAGACATGCCTCATCAAAGACAAATTTCACCTCCTTCTCCAAAAGCTTGCACATGGGGTGTGCAACCTTAGAGAAGTCCTTGATGAAATGCCTATAGAACCCGGCGTGTCCTAGAAAACTTCTAACACCCTTCACACAGATTGGCAGAGGTAACTTTTCAATCACCTCAATTTTGGCCTTGTTGACCACTATCCCCTTATGTGATACTTTGTGTCCCAGGACTATGCCCTCATTTACCATGAAATGACATTTCTCCCAATTCAGCACTAGGTTGGCCTCCTCACATCTCTGTAAAGCCCTGCTAAGATTCAACAAACAACCATCAAAAGTATTACCTACTACAGAGAAGTCGTCCATAAATACCTCTAGAGTGTTCTCTACCATATCTGAGAAAATAAACATCATACACCTTTGAAATGTTGCTGGTGCATTACACAGTCCAAATGACATGCGTTTAAATGCAAATGTGCCATAAGGACATGTGAAGGTGGTTTTTTCCTGATCTTCAGGAGCAATTGATATATGGTTGTAGCCATAGTAGCCATAGTATCCATCTAAGAAACAATACCACCCTTTACCTACCAACCTATCAAGCATCTGGTCCATGAAAGGCATGTAGAAATGATCCCTCAAAGTCCACTTGTTGAGCTTCATGTAGTCGATACACACTCATCATCCAGTGATTGGTCTTTGTGGGATTAATTTATTTTTGACATTTGCCACCACAGTCATATCGCCCATTTTGGGCACACATTGCACTGGACTGACCCAGTGACTATCAGAAATGGGATAGACCACCCCAGCATCTAACCACTTAATGATTTCCTTTTTTGCCACCTCTTGCATATGTGGGTTTAAACTTCGCTGGTGTTCAATGCTTGGGCTGTAGTCCTCCTCCAATTGAATTTTATGGGTGCATATACCTGGAGTTATTCCAATTATATCAACAATGGTCCACCCAATGACCCTTTTGTACCTTCTCAATATCTTGATCACCTCTTGAACTTGTTTTTCATTTAAATCTGCGGCCAAGATCACAGGTAAAGTGTTGTTAGTACCTAAGAATACACACCTGAGGTGACTGGGTAACTGTTTCAGTTCCAGCACCGGTGGTTCCTCAATGGATGGTTTTGCTGGAGGACTTGGCCTGTTTTTCACATCCAGGTCCAATTTCTTTGGAGCATACGAGTGTGCTCCTATACCCTGCAAAGCATTCATGGTCTCTATATAGTCAGACCAGAAATCAACATCAAAGTTCATCAGCACTGCTGCTAAGGTTTCAACAGCCATCCTCTCTTCAATGGGTACTCTCATTTCTTCATCAGTAACCACCTCTATCGCAGATACTACATTCATATCTTGTGGCTGTTTCATTGACCTGCAAATATTGAACTTTAGCTCATCCGTGTTGAGTCTAAACTTCAACTCTCCTCTCTTAACATCCACCAAAGCTCTTCCTGTGGCCAAAAAGGGTCTTCCCAAAATGATAGGAACCTCAAAGTCCATTTCGCAAACTAAGATCACGAAATCAACTGGAAATATGAAAGTGTCCACCTTTACAAGTAGATCACAAAGGATTCCCACTGGCTGCTTTACTGACCTATCAGCCATTATCAACCTCATTGTTGTGGGTCTTGGAACCCCCAATCCCAATTTCTTGTATATGGCTAATGGCATCAAGTTGATGCTGGCTCCTAGATCACACAAAGCTTTTGCAAACTTAATTGACCCAATGGTGTATGGGATAGTGAATGCACCTGGATATTCCTTCTTCTAAACCAGAGATCTGGTAGCAATGGTGCTGCAATGATGAACATCGTTAGAAAAATCAAGACTTAAAGCTCTTTTCTTGGTAGCCAAGTCTTTCATGAACTTGGCATTTCCTGGCATCTGCTTCAGGGCTTCCACCAGTGGAATATTTACTGAAAGTTGCTTCAACATGGTGATGAATTTTGTAAACTTCCCATCTTCAGCTTTCTTTTTGAGCCTTTGTGGGAAAGGAGAATGTGGTCTGGGAATCTGCTGTAAAGGTAGGTTTTCCTCGACCTCTTTCTCTTTTCCTCTCGCAGGTTGTGCTTTAGGCTGAGGATCCGCCAAATCATCTACATGTTCAGCTTCATCCTCCTCTCTGCCAGCTTGCTCTAAGACCTGTTCATGTTTGGTACCTGCAGAAATAGGGTCAGTAAGAACTTTACCACTTCTGGTGGCGATGGCCATGCAGTGCCTGTCCTTCTTAGGACTTTGTATAGTGTCACTTGGTAGTGACCCATTCTTCCTCTGATTCAGTGAGGCTGAGAGTTGCTGCTCAATTTGTTTAATGAAGGTGGTGTGAGAGTCCACCAACTGACTCATGCTCGAGCTGCATCAGTTGATTCAACTTTCTGGAGTACCTTAGCTATCTGTCTTCCAGCTTAGACCCGCTGGAACTACCACTTGCCCGGTCTCTATTACCTGGGGGCACATAAGCACCACTGCGATCATTCCTATACCCATCTCTGTTCTGCCAGTTTCCCTGATCTCTATTTGCTGGCCTGTCACCATCCCTAGCATAGTTCCGACCTGCATTTCCAGAATTGTAACCCTGATTTCCAGTGTTATAATTTTGAAAACCTTTTTGGTTCCCCAAGTAGTTAGCTTCCTCATCAAGGTCAACATCCTGATCCTCATACTTGTTTTGCTGTCCCACAACATTTACCTTTTTAGACTTGGCGATAATATGCTTTGTGAGAAGATCTATTTGTGTCCTCATATGTGCCATGTCTTGGTCCCTTTCTTCTTCTTTCTTCCTCTGTTCAGCTGAAAGCTCAAATGTATACCCAAGCTCTCCTGCCTCCGCATCTCTTGTGTACCATTCCTTGTTATTCTTTGATACCTAATCCAACAGCTGCATGCTCTCCGAGAATGGCTTTCTCATAAATGAGCCTCCACAAACTGCATCAACAACAGGTTTAGTAACATAATTTAGAGACCTATAAAAAGCCTGTTTCAGATGCCTTTTGGTAAGATCATGGTTGGGGAATTTCTTCAGCTTTTGGCTGAACCTCCACCAAGTATCATGCATTGCCTCTCCTGGTAACTGCTTGTGTGTACTAATCTCGTGTATCATCTGCAGCTCTTTTGATTTTGGAAAGAATCGTTCCAGGAAAGCCTCTTTCAGCTCTGTCCAAGTTCTGATGGAGTCATCTGACATCTCATTCAACCAGTTTGTCGCCTCTCCAGTAAGGGACAGTGGGAATAACCTCAATCTCATCGCAGTTTAATTAACTCCAGGAATTTCTTGTGACTTGCAAATTGCCACAAAATTCATCAAGTGTTGATTTGCATCATCACCAGCTGCACCCCTAAACATACCTTTCAGGTTTAATAGTTGTATCATAGTGTTGGTGATGGTGAACTTAACACCTGGAGGTAGTGCAGGTAACACTATAGCTCCAGTGGCTCCAGCTCCATCCAAGTCAGCATCATCTTCTTCATACATCATATGAGCTGGATGCTGAGCTCTATCCCTTGGGGCTATTGGTTGGCGCTGGGGAGGGACTAATCTTTCCAACCCTTTGTTATCATCTACTACCCTAGGTTGATTGATTCCAACATTTTGCTTGGCACATGTCCTAGGTTGATTGATTCCAACAGTTTGCTGGACATTCCTTGCAACATCAATTTCAGCTTCTAAGCCCACCTCCGAGCCTCTAGTTCTTGTGCATTAACCATCTTTCGAATAGTTCTCTGAAATTCAGGGTCGTAAGGTAGAAATAGGGCTCCTTTACTTCTAGTGTTAGGCATGCACAATCAAACTCACCTGAAATAGACACAAACACAGAACAAAACGTAAAATTAGGAAATATAACTACAAATCGAATAAATCTAGTAAAACACTTCTGACTAGAAATTTCCCGACAGCGGCGCCAAAATTTGATACGTCCAAACTTACACTTCGAATAAGAGGTGTAAACGGTCGTTGTCAATTTACATAACTCAACTAGAGTTGAGGTCGATCCCACAGAGAATTTCTTTACAGATAAGGTTTTACTGTCACGTTTATTCGAATGTTGTTATTATCTCCTAAACAAATAACAACGGAAAGTAAATTGGGTTTGGTTGAAATGTTATAATTACCAAAACTTGCAATCAAAATCCAAATTCATGACTAACAGACTATTTCGTTGTAAGGTTGATTCAGTTAATTAAGAGAAACCAGGATTGTGTTCACCATAACATCAGTTCTAGTGTTCTTCCGTAATTGAGCGTCAGGCAAGTAAATGTTTACAGAATCATTGCGAGTTAAATTTATCTGACGCTTCTCAGCTTAATCAGATAATTATCACCCATGCTCTCTCGACCCTAGGGTGTTACTAACATTGACCCTCGCTTACAATGAGATGGTGTTAAAGTTCTTTTCTCTCGAACTCAAGCTTTAACTCCAATTCATTAATTTAGTTCAACTTTTTCCTAACTGGTATTTTTCTCTCGAACAAATACCAGATACAGGCTCAACTAATGCGTGCACTCACTAGATTATAATGATATCGAAAGCTAAAAACTACAGATTGTAAACACAAACTGCCCTTACTCGTTTTACGAAATCGTAACTAGAATTTCGTCATGGATCCCACAAACCCTAGTCGTGGTATTTAGCCACTCATGCTTTCATGTAAACAATCAGTAATGAAGAATGAA
The DNA here is from genome assembly GCA_036250505.1 of Solanum acaule. Classification (NCBI taxonomy): domain Eukaryota; kingdom Viridiplantae; phylum Streptophyta; class Magnoliopsida; order Solanales; family Solanaceae; genus Solanum; species Solanum acaule. The sequence continues at coordinate 9,295 of JAJOOR010020246.1, read as the reverse complement.
AACATGTTAAGAAAGACTTACGAAAATAATTAGCAACTCAACAATCACTTCGATAATATGATAATTTGTATTCGAGCTTCCAACTGATAACAATAATCGAAATCCCAAAATCAAAAGCTAAGAGTAATGCTGTATTTCTTAGTCGTAAAATGTAAGATAATGAATAATCGTCCAAAATGACCTAAAGTAATTTAAAATAGAATGTTTAAAATGAGTCTTAATCGAACTAGGGCTGAATTGTCGGGCCTTTTCACGGCCACTACCATGACCCGTCAAGGGCTTCACGGTCCGTGATGCCCTCCGTGGTCTTCTCTTAGAGCTTTCCAAAAGTGGGTCTTCAAACTTGGTCACTGGAAATTGCATCACAGACGAGACCACGATCGTCATAGGGGCCACGGCCAGTGAAGACGTCTGTGGTCTTTACTTGGACTTTCCCAAATTTTAAGTCTTCAATGCTATCCACTGGAACAAGGACTACGGACTGCACCACAGTTCGTAGTGAGGACCACGACTCGTGATGGCGTTTGTGGTCGTCACTTGGTTCCAACATTCTTTCCACTCTTCCTTGCTTTCACACTAGTTCAACTTCACGGCAGGTACCACGGTCCGTGGTGAGGACTACGGCCCGTAGAACCCTCTGCGGTCCTCACTTGGTTATTCATGCTCTTCATCTTCTCCAGGCCCAACACTGCCTCACTTTCACGAGCTCAACCACGGACCGTAATGAAGGTTACAGTCCGTGAAGTTGGCCATGAACTTTACTTTGAATCATCATCATTTTTCAGCTTCTTTTTCATTTTCTGCACAAACCAAATTCTGCCTACACATTCAACAAACCCATCAAATAATACAAAATTTCACTTAATTCCAATATTAGTTCATAGTTATTAAGCATCAAATGTGCCACGATTTCGCGGCATATCATTAGTATCTTTTCCAAAAATTTCCAAGAAATTCTGCGAAATGCTGTCAGATTTATGATTTTCTCCCAATGGAATACTCAAATAAATTGTTGGCAAGACAACAATTTGAAACCAAGAGTACTTGCAAGTCTCCTAGTGCTACCTTGTTCACCGAGTAGAGAAGGCTTTTCCCCCAATAATGTGTAGGATAAGTCTCAGGCGCTTCAGTTGTTCAACATTTGCATCATAGAGAGTAAGTGTATCATCAACACATAGAGTAAATGTGAAATCTACACGAACGAAAAGGAATCCTCTGTGCCACTCTAAAGCCTTTGAGCCTGTCATGCAAACTAGCTATACACAACATCCTACTAAAACATCCCAAAACTAATGTGAACATAAAAGGTGAGATGGGATCGCGTTGTCTCAATTTTCTTTGTGCTTCAGAAAACCTTCTAGCGTACCATTAATGGTTATGGCAGTGCTAACACAAAAAAAAAAAAGATCCACTTTATCCACTTGTTGCCGAAGGGCATTTCCTTAATAATGTTGCCAAATAAGCTCTAACTAACATGATCATATGCTTTTTCCACATCTAACTTGCAAATAATACCTGGATTACCACTCTTGAATCTCGAATCAAGACATTCATTAGCTATCAGGACTGTATCCATAATTTGTCTACTCCTTATGATTGCCATTTTTGCACTATCAACCAAATTTGCTAATCACACTTTTAAGACTTTCCATCCAAAAGCTTTGAAATGATTTTGTAGAAACTTCCAATGAGACTTATAGGGTGTTTGGGAAAGATAAAAAGTGCTTTTAAGCACTTACATTTAGGCCAAGAAAGTATAAAAATAAATTCCCAACTTATGACTTTTAGCTTATAAGCTATTTTGAAAAAGACAATCCAAACACCCTCTAATAGGTCTGAAATTTCCCAATTCCACTGCCCCATTCTTCTTTGGACATAAAGTAATAAAACTAGCATTCAAACTCTTTCCAGAACTTCCTCACTGTGAAAAACTTAAGGCACTCATATCATGTTTAAAAATTGGCCTGCATTTCTGGAAAAATCCCATGGAATAACCATCTAAACCAGGTGCTTTATCATTTGTGCTAGTCATGATGATATTCTTGCTCTTCAAAAGATGTCTCTAACCCCCATCTCTCTTTCTCCTCCAATTTAGGCGTCACTATAAAGTTACATAGTAGTATGATCAGGACTTTTTATTTTATGACTCTCTGAAAAGAAAACGGATAGTTGACAAACTCAACATATTTCATTCTTCGCTTGTTTTACCTTGTCCATTAGTATTTTAGATAGGAATGTGGTGTCATAATCATTTGTTGAAAACCATATTCGTGGGTTTAAAATCTGTCTGTGTGAGACTTTTACCATTGCATTTTTTTGTCACTTTTATATAATATCTATTTCATTAAGGGTTAGACTTATATTTGATCCACATTATATTGTCAATCTCAGCATAATTGTTTCCACTGCTACTATGAGTCAAGTTATTTGCGTAGAACAGATGATATTGATTTCGATAGCTGGATTTCAAACTTTTCGTTTCCCAATCTCAAGATTGTGTACTCCACTGGGATATGTGTTGGGTCATATGATAAGCTTTTAAAACTTTCTGTGTTTCTGCTAAAGAATGCAGTCGTTTTGGAGAAGTTTGTTATCATACCAAAGAGAAAGGAATGCTGGAACTGTTCAGAGGACTGTGTGTCCTCATATTCGTCACGTTTTGCTGCACAATTGTTTGGTTGCCCAAGACGCGACTCAGGTGTCGATGATTAGGATTGCAACAGGTTTTTGCTCAGACAACTGTGTATCTCATTTGGTTTACTGCTGGTGAAATTATGAATTTTTCACTTGTCTATGTCAGGAAAGTGTTCTTTTTGGTATGTTACACTGTGCCCTTAATATTCTTTTGGTTGATAATGAATGATACAACTCTTCTGTCAAACATACCATCAATTCTTGAAGAAAATTCTCAAAGTTGCAAAGATGTGTATAAAAGAATATAAATAGTGAAAGACACTATTGGATTAGCACAAAAAATCAATCTTATTTTTTAGTTTCTTTGTTAAATTTTGGTTTCACAAGAATATAACATTCCCTTTGTGCCCTTGCTTCCTCTACTATTTCTCCCTTAATCATTGATGACATTACTATATAATTAAAAAAAAATCACCACCAGTATTTTCCGTACAATGGACATTATTTTAATAAGTTTAATGAATTACCAGACAATGAAAATTATTTTAATTTACTGAATTTAAACGAATTCCCTATAAACTTTAACAAACCACTACAAGAAACATACTTACCTTAACCACATGTAGTACCTTTTTTAGTTACACCGAATGACTTCTTCGCAAACCAAGATTTAGAACTCAACAATTTCAATGGTGAAATAATAATAAAAGATCAAATAGACACTTATCACAATGGACATTATTTCAATACGTTTAATCACTTATCGGATAATGAACATCATTTCAATGTACTGAATTCAAACGAGTTCTCTATGAACTTCAATAAACTACTTCAAGAAGTATACCTACCTCATGAACTCAATTTTTTCTTCTTCTTCTTTAGTTCCACCGAATTATTTTTTTGTAGGGTTGAATGGATGAAATTAAGAGCCAGACCTTGAGGATTTTAATGGTGAAACATTGAAGAAAAAAAAACCATTCTGATACTTATTACAGCTGGTCTTTTAGAGATCCTCATGGTAGCAGTTCAACTTTAAGATAATTTCTCCACAAAGTTGTTAAAGTTATACAACATCATCCCTTGACCAGTGGCGGAGTCAGAAATTTCACGAAGGGTGTCCGAGTGTTAAAGTGAACCCGTTCTTAAAAAGTGAAAAAAAATTGTTACTAGTGAGATTCGAACACACAAACACTTTAAGTTCGTGTGTCTTTACTCTTTCAAGGCGCCTGAAACCACTAAATTACATTATATTGTTGCGTCAAGGGTGTCCAAAATATGTTATTTGGTCACTTTGTTTATTACTTTACTTGAATATATGGTATAATTTCCTACAAAGGGTATCCAATTGGACACTCTTACTAAATGTGGCTACGCCACTGCCCTTGACAAAGTCTGTAGTATAGCTATTTTTTATGGCAGAGGTGTGGAGCTAGGTGGGGGTTTGTGGGTTCGGACGAACCGATTAGTATTTTTGTAGATTCTATATTTGTACTAAAAAATTAAATAAATATATATATGTATATTAACTTGTGAACCCTAACAAGATTGATGGACGATTCAGTGGTAAGAAAGGGACCGTGAAAATGCTTTTCATGCTAGAGTTGTGGATTCAAATCCCCTCTCTTTTAAAAAAAAAAATGAAATTTAGAACCCCAAACTCTTTACTTTGGGAAAATTATCGAAAATGTATAAGGTTGGAGAAAAATTCTATATATACACGATCGATAAGTCATAACAATAATTAATTTGATAGTGTTATGCTGGAATATTCACCAAAATTGTATGTATTACGTTTTATAAATCATTTGCTGAAAAAGCTACAATTAAATGTTTCATTGACCATTTGAAAATTGAAAATTTGTTTGAAATCTAGATACTTCTAGTGATTTTCATTTGCATATTTTAAACAAAAAAGATCTTAATTAACCATGTTTATTATAAGATAGGATTGTATTAAAATCACAATACATGTTTCTTCTTTTTTCCTCCTATATAAAGAGGGGTAGATCCATTAACCTTTAATTATAATTTTGTGAGCAAAGTAATCAAAGAAATTAAATGGCTACCTCTTTGATTCTTACCTCATTTTTTTCTTATGCTCTTCTCTCCATCCTCTTCACATCTACACTTGTGAAGGGTGATTTAGTTACTGATGTTTGCATCAAGACGCCCGTTCCTTCCTTGTGTGAGAAACTCTTACGATCAGACCCTCGTTCCAAAACTGCTGATCTTAAAACCCTAGGCACGATCACACTCAACATGACTACGGACCTCATCAAATCAACATCAACTATGGTGAATTCTCTCCTTGATAAAACGAAGAACGCAACATTAAAAGAACTATACACTTCGTGTTTGTCATTTTATACATATGTAGAATATAGTAGAGAAATTGCGATCGGGTATTATGGTGTTAAAAAATTACGGACAAGTAATTTTTTATATGACTGAATCGATCAGTGATGTGCGTTCATGTGATTATGGCTTTGTATATAAATCAGTATACGAAGAAGATGAGAAGCTTAGACAAGCTAGTTTGTCATTGCAACAATATTTTACTGCTATTATTGTTATAGCCATTCGTCTCTAGACTATATATGTATCTATACAAATTTATGATATATGATCTTGTTATTGTTTCTATTTGTTGTTACTGTCTCTTTTTAATCGTTTTATCGAAAATAATTTCTTTATGTGAAGATGTGAGATTGGTTAAGGTCAACTAGGAGTAATTAAGCTCATACGATATGAATAATAATATGTTAATTAAGGAGTAGTAAAAGAAGAAAAAATGGTGTGAGAACCATATCATGACACACAAATTTATGAGGGGTTTTAAAGAAGAACGTCAAATTGAAAATCATTGACTAATTTTATTTTTACAAAGATATTATATCATATGCATTAAAAATTACAATAAATTTATTTTTACCGCCGATATATTCACATTTATATGCGTTAATAATGATATGAGATGAATTTAAATATGATCAATAAAATTTAATATATTTGACTATTATTTAAGTAGATCGAAGCATAATAATTATTGTTATATAGTTAGTAAAGTGCAATTAATATTATAGTGTGTAATTAATCAAGTTTGACTAATATATGATGGTAGCTAATTAGTTAAATAGTAGACTTATGCTTTTCTTTTATCTCCAACACACCACTAATGATATTCATGGTTCGATTTGGGACCAAATTTCTCTAAAAAGGAAAATTAAACCAAATAAATGGGGTTTTCAAATGTCGAAAACAAATCATATAAATTAAGTTATTTTATCATCCATTTGATTTTTTATATGTTATTTAGTTTTATTAGTTTTCTTATAATACTAATCTATTGGTATATGAATTACACTTGGATGTCTTCGATTTAGGAAATACATGTTATCGTAAATAGTATTCATATTATTTAAACAAATTTTCAAACAATTAATTTACATGAGAAAATAGTAGATTTTTTTGTGAGTATTCAATGAGAATAATATAGTAACTTGTTCACTTGAACTATGAAGACATCTAATGAAAGTTTAATTAGATACATAATATATATATATATAGTGCAACCCTTGTCTCTCAATGATGCCTCTCCAAGTAAAAAAAAAAAATATTGATATAATCCCATTAAGCAGATCAATTTCATTGATATTGTACTAGTTATGAAGTGGACTACATCCAAAAAGTATCACGAATGAACATCATAAAAGATTTACAATACATAGTCATTGGTAAATATTTTTATGGTTGGCCTTATCTTGAGGATCTAAGGAAGCAAGTTTCAAAATAATATGCTATATAAGACGGTTGAAAAACTGGCTTCTTTATAGACAGACTTATGCCTTTTTATCTAGAAGATTTTGTGAACATATTATTAAAGAGTGCATATCCCGTTAAGGCCATGTAATACCTCAGAAGTTCTAAGTCTAGATCAAATCATGAGGAGTTAAATAATTGACAATTTTAAAAACTTGGGATTTACGGGTAGAATTTACGGCTCCTAAATGGAATCATGGATAATTTATGACGCTCATAGATCAACTTTAGAAACATGGATCTTAGCCTTAGTTTTACGGGTCTAGTATACAAATCATGAGTTGCTTTACAGATCGTAGATTAAGCTCGTAAAATAAAGTCCTAAAACCTAATGTTAGCCTGATTTTCAAAGACTAAATTTATGTTTCATAAATGGAACCAAGGACTGTAGATTGATCTCGTAAATGGAACCTCAAAAATTCAATATTTAGCTTGATTTTTATTTAAGGGATCTACAACTTGTAGATCAATTCACAGACCTTAGATGGCCATTGTGGAACCTGCCGACTTGTATTCTTTTAGAGGTGTTGTGGTCTTTTTTCACTCTTTTAACTCCTAGATTATATCGTTTTGACATATTTTAAGTGTAATTAATTAGGGGAAGTTAGTCGACTAAAACCCCTACCCTCACGACAAACACTTAGAATTATCAGACAGTGCGATCAAACTCCACTTAAGTAAGAAACTAGAGTTTTTCACCTTCAAGCTCCAGTTCAAGGGTTTAAGCTAAAGTTTTTCATTCCGATATGTGAAATTTCATAAATGAGTATCCTTTCACTCATTGAGCCCCAAAGTAAACATAATTCTTTAGTTAATGATTTCTAGAAGTCAGGGTTCTTATGAAATATATGATTTTCATTATAATTTTCATTCTTCTTCATGTATAGCTTGATTATGTGTTTTCATCTATAAGGTTCATCGCATGAGATTATCAACACAATATCATTTCACATTAGCCTTTTACTTTTTCCTACATGAATTGCACAAATAATACTACAAAGCAGTTAACATGCAACATTACATAACTTGGAAACAAACAAAAATCACCTACACAAAAGATTTCTTCCAAATATTTCTAAGCATAATACAATCACCACAATTATCTTCCCCAATATAACACCTAAGCATATCATACAAGCAATCATAGTTAGTCAGTCTATCATTGGCCTAAACCACAACTAACCACATATTCAAACATTTAGATTCTGTGTCTGAAAGCCTAGCCATGAAATCTCTCATCAGTCTACAAGAATATTGTGAAATATGAGACAGGTCTAACTACTTAGTAAGAAAACCTCGTCTACCTGGACGCCAAACACTTGCTAAAGAACACTAAACACATGCTTTTGACTCAGTGGGGGCGAATTTAGACGAATGTAGACAGGGAATCCCTGGGTTTTAACTCTTTTTGGTGTTGAAATCTCTTCCCTCTATGGTTCCCAAACTAAGGGAGACTTAGTAGAATTATTGGAGTAACCTTCACATGTTTTCTACATGAAAAGTGAGAGGAAGAATAAAAAAACATCGTTTTTATCTAGGATTTGATTATGTCAGCTGCGCTATAGCAGCCTTGCAAGCATTACAGCGGCGTCGCCATAGTGAGAGGCTTTCTGCTATGGCGGAATGACGTCAGCTCAAATCAATTTAAATTTCTATCAAAATCGTCGTGTATTCAATTTTAAATTTGATAACTTATTTCAAAAAAATTGGACTCCACACGAGTTGTCTTTGAATAACGACGAATCGAATCGTTACAAACCTTTTATGTAATTAAAATAAATCCATTAGATTGCAATTTGTTTCTAAATTTTTCTTGTGAATGATAAAATCAAAGTGTCTTATATTTTTTAAATATTAAATACTACTACTAGCAAATATTTAAAACATTTGAATATTATTAGTTGCTTTCCGTCCGGTTTGGGCATTTGACTTATACCAAATTTCTACCAATTAAGAAAGTAGAAAGAATTAAGAAGATTAGACTGGGCCTTTGGTCTTTTGGTCCGAGTCAGAATATCATACAATTGCAAGAACAATATTTACTCAGTCAACAAACAACAACAACAAAAATCAAAAACCCCAAAATTGATTCACCAAATTCCATCTTCCTCTGTAAGTATAAAGAAAGAAAGAGCAATTATATTTCAATTTTTCCATTAAAAATTTGAACTTTGTTTTGGGGTAAAGTGAAGAGAGCGTGTGGGAATATACTTTATTTGTAAACCCCATTTTGGTAGTGGAAGAAGAAAGTTGAAAAAGGTGGGGTTTCTTTGATATAATTTATCTTTGCACATCTGGGTTTTAAGTTTTAAGTCAAAAAGGTTCAAACTTTACACATGGGTTTGATTCAGGTATTGGTTGATTCTTGATCTGAGTTGGAATTTCTGTTGAAAAAAAGGGGTTGTTTTAATGCATCATTTTGTTGAATTCTGAGTTTCTGGCATGTGGGTTTTAGCTTAGGAGGAAATCTTGATTTTAGTTTGATGACTTTATTAAGTTTTACTTGTTCTTACTGTTGAATAGATAGATATATATATATATTTAGTTGTTTGTGTAAAGTGGGTGGTTAAAGAGAAATATGATCAAGCAGATATTTGGTAAGAAGAAGCAGTCGAAAACGGCTGGTTCAACTAGTTCAAAGAAAAGTGATGGAGGAAGTAAAAAGGTTGGGGTATCAGCTAATACTGTTATTTCAGCTCCTTATTCTGTTTCAGCTTCAACGGGGGATAAATTTGTTCGAGATAGGAGTTTAAAGCTTAATGGGAATCTCGTTGCAGCTTCTTACGATGCATTGCCTAGTTTTAGGGATGTTCCCAATGCTGAGAAACACAACTTGTTTATT